>JAOANJ010000026.1:67590329-67610114 GCA_026413345.1 Ariopsis seemanni | reverse complement strand
TCCACACAGAAAGGCCCTCGCCGGCCACGGGGCTCGAACCCGGACCCTCTTGCTGTGAGGCGACAGCGCTAACCACTGTGCTGCCCCATTTTAGATTTTTTTTTTTTTTATGGTTTTATATTTGGAGAGTTTTAATTTTAGCTTTTTTGCTGTTTTATTTTAAATTTATTCTACTTTTTAGTGTTTTATTTTTAAGGTTTTAGCTTTTCATTGTGTTTCTGAGGTTTAGACAGGTGTGGGTGTTTTTATTTATTTATTTATTTTAAGTTTCAGTGTCTAGAGAGATTTTTAGTTGTAGGTGTTTTATCGTAAAGATATTTGTAGTTTTAGTTTAGAGACTTTTAGGGGTTTTTGTTTACTTTTTTTTTTTGCTGTTTGTCGTTCTTGTGAGCGACTCTATGCAGCTGTATTTTCAGTTTGGTTGTTTCCTCACTTTTAATTTCAGAGTCTCACCATGTGTTATTCAAAACCAGGCATTAAAAACAGAATTAAAAATAGAGCCGCGGTGCAGTTACACTCTTCCACACTGCTACACTGAACCGTGGTCGTGTCTGAGTGGATGAAGATCACCGCCGTGTTTAACATTATTTTGCTGGACTGTTACACAGCTGCTGCTGATGTTTATGTGAAGAACTGTAAAATAACTTGTCGCTATAGAATAACCAACCGCTGGATCAAGTGTTTCACAGCCTTGCAGTGCACAGTTGAAGTTTTTCTTCACACAGTGAGTCATTAATGAGCTTATTAAATGCTTGAGGTGTGAAAACGACAAATAATGACCTGTACGAGCGCTCATCAGCTGGGATTAATTGGACTGAATTATTATTGAGGGGTAAAATGTGAAAGGCACCTTTACAGCAGATGTTTAACACACGTTTTTAATAGCTAAATAAAACATTTAAAATGGTTCTCAGAGTAGACATGACTGACTGAAAGCTAAAGTGTGGTATTAATTAATTTTTTTTCCTCCCCCCAAGCCTCAGGACCTGTCTGTTGGTTCGAGGCAGTCTTGCTCCTCTGTGCTCAGGATAGCACCTAGCTTTCTGGAGAAAACGCACTCGTTCATCTCAGAAAAGAGGAACTTTTGGGTGACGTGCAGCCGAGAGGACTCTCCCATGATCAGCTACGATATGGAGCCCTGGCGCCCCTTTCTCCCTGCCCTCACCTTTGACCTCGGCACCACCTCCACATCTCGCGCCAGTGTTATCATGAAAGCTGTGGACCTTTCCTCCAAAAAGACGTAGAATGGAGACTCGCTGATGAACAGCTGCTCTGCCGCACTGACACCCCCCCTCCCCCCCACCTGTAACTGTGGAGAGGTGCAGTGTGTGTGTGTGTGTGTGTGTATAAAGTGTACCTTTTATCTGAATGTAATGCCATGCAAAGTTAAACAGCTTTGAGTTGTTGACCCACAAGAGATGTTTCTATAGCAATAATACTGAAGGTGTAGCTACAGAGTTAACGTTAGCGAGCTAGTATAATTTCAGACGGGGGGGGATTGAAAAATATTTAAGTGGCTCAATTAACTCCATGATCCTGATCACGTTTTATAGCGCTGTTCAGGATTGGAGCATTTTAGCCAACCATTAATTAAATTAAATTATTCACCAATTATTCACTGAGGCGGAGAATTGTTTTAGTATAAATGCACAAGTGATTTATTACAAAAAAATTTTCAATCTTCATGTCAGTGTAATAACTTTGAGGCACAGACTCGCGTTACTGATCTACGCCGAGTCACATAAAATACTTTTGTTTTGAAATCGACAAAATAAATCCCAACCCCACCTTCCTTTTGAATAGTTTTAGACCAAACTTCGGCGCGTCTTTAGTGCTTTTAGGAACAGCGTTTGCTTTCATCATCTAATTCTTTCTTGCTTACGGTGACTAAGCAATTGGTCGCCATTTTGCCGAGTCGCTTGAGGTGATTATAGAGAAATTCAGGCTCTCTCTCGATAATCAGTGGGAGTTTTTTTTTTTTAAATATTGCTATAATCACCTGCACGTTTATAATAATGACAAATAATGCATATAACAGCTTTTTTTCAAATTTAATTAAATTTAAAATTATGCTCCTCTGTCCTGACAGTAAATCAAGATGTTTATTATAATGGATTATTACACATGCCTATTCAACATGTGTTGTGGGTTTTTTTTTTTTCCCTTTTTTCCTCGCTCTTCCTTTCCTTTTTGTTTTAAGCAGGATCAAGCTGTTTAATTTTGCATGGCCTAAACCAAAGACATACCTCAACTAACCAGGGGTGAGTTTCCCAAAAGCATCGTTAAATGGTAGAGCGAGCGTCACAATGACTCTCTCTCTCTCTCAGTTAAGATGCTCTTAATGTTAAGAAGCTTTTGGGAAATCCACCCCAGTATGGTTTTTGTTTTTTTTTTCCACAGAGGGGGAAAAAAAAGTGGATTTACCTCAGAGACTGAATCGTGGTGCGTTGCACTCAGTCAAGTATTAATTACAGGATCAATGATAGATCTCACATTTGGTACAGGACTTTATCAAAACCAGCTTCTTTCACAATCACAACTAGGGATGCATTGATACTGACGCTGGTATCAGGTATCGGTCCCATACTGTGCCTATTTCCTCCTTTAAAAAAAAAAGTCCAGTACCGTAATCTCCTTCATGTGATCATACTTCATGATGTAATTCTTCTGGATGTTATTACACTCATGAACAGATGACAGGAAATTGCGCAAACTGTGCTGTTTGAAAATATTATGAGGAACTACAGCGTCTTACGATGATTCCCAAAAACCCCCCAAATCTGGCGCTCTATTGGGGGGGAAATCCTCTTTAAACACCAGAACATCTTCAATATCAGGAGCACACTGAGACGGCCATCATACACAGAGCGAAATAAAATATTCCTCACCCTCCGACTGAATAAAATACCAAGTAGGTTTCGCATTTTAGATTCAAGACTTTGTCACGTACAGATCAGCATTGCCGTGAGATTTAACCTTCTCCCTCCTGTATAGATACAATAATACTAGCAATAAGATTAAAATATCTAATATGGGGAAGTAGAAAGTGATGGAGTTCAGTATGAAGGTTTGAGTCTGCTGGTTCTGGACTGGATTCTCCGGCACCTCCTGGGGGATTGGAATAGTCTGTGGCTGGGGTCGATGATCCTTCAGGTCGTCACACTGCTCCTCTGAGTGTTTGGACCTGATGATGTGGTCCTGCTCAGAGCTTCTCCTGTACTGGTTGTGATCTCTCCAGCCAGGATGCTCTCGATGGCTCATGTGTAGAAGTTGTGCTTTATTCTGGAGTCCATGCTGAACCTGTTTGGTCTGCAGAGGAGGAGGGGACGCTGTCTCACTGACTTCACGTGTGTGTGTGTTGTCCATTTCGGTTCCTTGCTGATGTGTAGAATAAGGTGTATCATTTAAGATCGATGCATCCCTAGTAGCAAACTTGTGTACGTTTCTCAGGTAGTGGTGACGCTATTAATACGAGAACACAGATTGTAGAATCCTAGAACAGTTGTATTAGATGCTAAAACGTGGCCTGGAGGAAAGTAGAGGGCACAAGCTTTCACTTTAAACCCGGTGGAGAAACAGACTGGGTTTTAACCCAAACTAATGCTAATAAAATAAACAGGGAATCAAAGAGAGATTCAACAGATTACACTACACACATCTGGAGCAAAGTGAAAGCTTGTGATGGGGTTCTGTGATTAAAATGATGTAATCATCTGCACACTGTGTTACACTGCCATGATATCCTGTGAGGTCTGATTATTTTACCAGTGCGCGCTGGGACGCGTTATCACGCACAAATACGCAAATTACTTTTTCTTCACAATAAAACAGGACCTGAGCCGATTCATTCTACGTTCGTACGTCAATCATTTGCTCAGGTGTCTTTAACTCGATGATGCCTGTAAGCCCCGCCCACTCCTTTCCATCTTGACTGCACTCGCAGGCCACTCTCGCTATTTACGGAGAACGTTTTGAGTTCACTGATGCATGTTCAACTTGGTTATCATTAGACAACTGTATATTTGGCATCAGTGGCAGAAGCCACTGAAAAATCAACACTTTCAGGATTATTATTATTTTTGCCTTAAAACATTATACAGGCTTACAAAAGTGTCAGATTGAACACCTTTACAAATAATATTAATGGTAATGATAATCCAAGAGATTAAGCACACTGTTTAATGGTGTAAATGCTCATTTTTTATGATTTCACCTGATTCCTGAGACGAATCCAGTAGATCACGCAGGCAGTCCAACATGTCTTCAGTTCCCCAATCACAACTCGAGTTCCTACCTGTAGGAGTGCTGATGTGACTAAAATATCACAACAGGATACTTTATGCTACACGTAAAGATGGAGATCTGATTGATGGATAGCTTTGCCATCCATCCATCCATCCATTATCTGTAGCTGCTTATCCTGTCCTACAGGGTCTCAGGCAACCTGGACCCTATCCCAGCTAATTATGGGCGAGAGGCGCTTTACCAACCAACCGCCAGCAAAAAAAAAAAGCCTTTTTAACCTAATTTTCATAAATTCAAATTAGTAAAAAGGTTCCGTACAAAATGTTAACATGAACTGTGTTTTAGATCAAATGTCTACAGTGTCTCAGAAAAGTGTGCTGCGGTGATTGATTTGTGTTTAAAAGCCTAAAAGTGAGCCACGCCCACACTGTCGACAAACTTGACTCGTCATCTGCTGGCGTGAACGTCAGTTCTGGACGATTGGATCATTTGTGGGGTTTTTTCTATACTATGGATTGAGTGTGTGAGATGTAAAATGCTTTGCACCATGTCACCTTTTTAGTTGTATAGTTGTATTAAAACAGTAGAAATGCTCATTACTTTATTTGAAGCTTAGCTTCTGAACACTTGATGAAGCAAGGTTTTGAAGCCTGCAGTGATTTTTAAAAGCCTAGATTTGTACATTAGGGTTTATAAGTGATGGGTGTTTTTTCGATTATTTTTCAGATTTGGGTGATTTTTTTGATTTATTGACTCATGAATAAAATAAAACTGATTCAGTAATCTACAGAATGTGTGAAGTGTCTCTCAATTCCTGAACAATCACAGCACTGATCGATTGAGTGGACCGGCTTCAAATGACAGGATGTCTCTCTCTCTCTCACTCAGTCACGCATGTATGTGCCTCTGGGAGGAAACCAGAGAACCTGAAGGAAACCAATATGGACATGTGAAGGATGTGTGAAACTTCATCCAGACAGTAATCCAGGCTCCGGATTAAACCTGTCCTACCTGTAGGATAATAAATGATGCCACCTGCCAGCCCCGCCCACTCCTCTCTATTTCACAAGCTCGTGACTGCGCTCGCAGGCCGCTCTCACTTTCTGCAAAGGTTTTCATTGGAGAGTATTTTGAGTTCACGGACATGAAATAATATCCAACACTGAATGTTCAACAAGTGTGTTCAGTTAGCATTTATTACAGGAGACAATGAAAATTTTCACACAATTGTTTAAAAAAAAAAAAAAAACAGCCATCTGACGTTCAAATTTTTTGCCTGAAAGTAGAAAAAAAATGGTAATGATAATTTGAAAGTGTCTCTCACCCAAAGTCAGATGGGATTGGCTCCGGTGTCCCTCGCGACCCTGATGGATAAGCGCTATAGATAACGGACGGATATGAGCAGTTCTTCAGCAGAGAGGCCAAACTGATGAAATGATTAAGATGGCTTTAACCCGTCAGCTCAGTGATGTTGCTGAAGTCTGGACTCCAAGGCGAAATGTACCGAAAACCAGATTTAAAAATCATCACAACCCCAATTACAGCAACGTCGCTTCAGAGAAATCTTGGTTTAAATAAATTAAAAAAAAGAAAGTTCCATTTTTTTCTGACATCATTCCTTGACTGACTTTTCTCTCCTCATGAAATATTTTGTGTTCAGAGTTTTAGGGTCTAAAGATGGTTTACGGTTATTTCGCACAAACGTCCTTTAGCACAACTCTACAGTATCTTAGGGCAACTCTAAGTTCTTTAGCACAAGATCCAAGAACACTTAATCTTTATTATGAATATTTACTGATCATGTTTAAAGATGTTTGATGGATTTTTTAATGAAAGTTGCCGAGATTCCGATTGAAAACAAGCGATTGTATTTCTCCACTCCGCCATCTTGAAACAGCCGTGTTTGATGGAGCCCGTGTGTTAGTCACCAATCCTCCCTCCAAATTATTGAACCCAGCACGTCCCCTGACCCAGTACACCGCTCAGCCAACTCCCACGTTTGTTCTGTCTTTATTAAAGTGCTAAGCTTAAATTATATCAGATTTATTATTTATAATTTGCTAATTTGATAAAGAACGAAAAGTTAAGCGAAATTTACAAGATGGTCAGAGTTTAAAGAAAGCTTTTTGTTTGTTGTTTATTTATTTACCAAAAAAAGTCGAAAAAAAGGAAAACTATGTACAGCTATTTTAATTATTTTATTAACTTGTTTATATTTTAGATAATTGCTGTGACTTCTACATGCAAGAAAGGGAAATATGAGTATTTTATTATTATTATTATTATTATTATTATTGTGACCATAATCCAGAGTTGTGCTAAAAGACTTTGGATTTGTGCCAAAAGACTTTCGCGCTAAACAAACAGATACACCAGAGATCCCCCACGCAGAGTGGAATTTTTATTTAATACCATTATCTTGAGAACTGCAACTAAAAAAGTGACCACATTTTGCTATGAATGTAATCCCGTTACCAAAGAACGACCCATATAGCTTTATTTTTATAACACTTTTCAAGATGAGCAGCACAAAGTGCTTTCCATCCCGATAAAAATAAAAGATGTTCTAGAAAAAATATCCAAATAAAAAAGAAAGAAAATGTTCACTGCAGCCCCGTTATAATGAACTCCATGGGGGACGACAAATAGTTCATTATCCTGAAAAGTTCGTAAAACTGAAATGGACCCAGTGTCACACCAAACACTCACTCTTACATCAAACACGACCAACTGTGTTTAATTTATATTTACACTTAATTCACTTACGTATATACAAAGTAAAGGAAATAAGTCACACTTATCGTTGTTTGCTTGCCGTATCTTCTTTCTTTTCAGTCCGTCATGTTGATTGCAGTTATAGACGAAGTCTCAGAGCTCTTTCTCTTTAAAAGTTGAAATTGGATTTTTCAGGACACCATATTCTTCAGACAATTTTGTTGCTTCTTTCACCCTGCTTTAGATGCTCCAGGATATGACGTTTGTCTTTGACAGTGTCACATCCATGCATGTGCATTGGTGCACCTCGAACTGCTACTCATTAGGACTAATTACCATGCACCTGTTCCAGATTAGAGTGCAATCACAGCACGCACTTATCAGGACTCTGACTACACGCAGACTTTGCGAAGTTTACGCTCTGTACCTTGTGTCTCACATTACCAAGCCTTTTTGTACCACAGTGCTGATGATATTGTTTCTGATTCTGCTTTGTATTTTGCCCTTCGTCTCCGCCTTTGATATCGTGTCTGTGCCTCGCCTGACCACCGCCTGTTTCTCAACTCTGATTTTTGATCGCTGATTTGGATCTGTTTGCCAGCATGTTTTTAAATAAAACTCTTCCAGCGATTACATCCGTCTATCATCTGCATTTTCTAACAGACGGAGAGTATCTTACGTTTACGAGTAACCATGACAACAGTGCTTACGGAGTAAAGCACTTGAGTAAAACTGCTTTTTGCTCATAAAAAAGTCCCTTTAAGGGATTTTTTGAAGTCAGTGATCATTGTTCTCGATAACTGTTAGTGATTGACACCTAAGCAAGGCTTGTGAAGCCTTTGTTTTATGGCGGTAACAAGTATTGTTAACGTGACTGTGGACTTGATTACTTATCGTTTGTCTCTGGGGGAAGAGGAGCGCATGGCTCAGGGATGGGTTTTTGAAGACTCCGACTCATTGTCATTGAAGGTGGGGACACGAGTCTTAGTTCGTTATCTGCAAAAGTTCGTAGTAAAAGAGTTCATTATAGTGGGGCTGCAGTGTAGTAATAATAATAATAATACATAAAATAAAACATTAGGAAACAAAATAAGAAACGTGTGCAAATTACAAACATATTTCTTTCGGAACATTTTATTTCCTGACACTGACAAAATGGTGAAAAGGAAAAAGAAAGGAAACAAGAATAATTCTGTGTGTTTGGTTGTGAACACACACCTGAGCCTCTCTCTCCTGAGATCCTCCTATATTTAGGTCAGTGACGGAGAAGAGAGAAAGGTTTAGAAAAAGTAGAAGGTACCCAAAGGTCATAGGTCACAAAAGGTGTCGCGGGTTCACGAGATTAAAGCAGCGCTGGATTCCTCTGGGATCAAAAAAAGGGGGAAAGAGCTCAAGAGCTGGAACAGCTAAAGCACCGAGGAAAACGCAATAAACCTGCTGGCATTTCACACACACACACACACACACACACACACACACACACACACACACACACACGTCTGTATGAAGTGGAAAAATCATGATGCTGACTTTGTCCTGTTTTGAAGAATGTTATAATTGTTGATATTTTTTACTGTAAAATTGACTCATTATGAGTTAAAAGTTAATGTTTAATATGTGTGTGTGTGTTCTAATTTATGAAAGAACAAGTCACACTTTGTTCTCCGTCACGTTGATGTGGTGACTGATACAAAGCGCTGACACTGGAGACTCCTTCCTTCAGTGTGAAATAAACACACTTCTCCTCGCTTAAAAAGAAAAAAAAAACCTTCACATCACGAGTCGTTAAATCAGTGGAGCTCTGCTGGACACGCCCCTGTGAAGGAGCCATTGCTATGGAAACCATACCGTATCAGAGTGAGTGCATTAAAATAAACCTGCACATCTGTCAGAGCTGCTGTTATAGAAACACAATCAACACCTTCTGACCAATCAGAGTGCAGGATTGTACAGGGCGTGTCCTCACCATTCTGGACGTCCAGCACGTGGTGTTTGTCCAGAGTCCAGCCGCCCATGTTGGAGGCGTCCAGTTCGTAACCCTGAAGGACGGCGGTCCGTTTCTCCCACAGGATCAGATCCAAACACGACTCATACTCAAAACCCACTGACACTAAACACACACACACACACACACACACACACACACACACACACACGGGGGAGAGGAGGAGAGGTTCAGGGATTTAATGGATCAGATCTAAACTTTAAAACACTTTCATGAATAAAAATAAAAATCACAATAAGGTCAAAAACATACAGAGGGAAATCACTCAATAATGACATCATTATCTGTTTAAATTTCAATAGTTTTTAATAAAAATATGTCGTTAAAATAATATTTAATAAACTGTGTACAGTCTGTGGCACACTCAGGGCTGTTTATCTCTTCTTCTTCTGAAAATGGTTGCTCTTGGCATTTTGATGAATGAATGAATAAATAAATAAATATTAAAAAAACACAAAACAATTTTACATTAATAACCTTTTGACTGCTGATTGATTAATGAATATTTTATCCAATTTTAATTTTCTAATTCTATTTCTTTTTTTTTTTGTGGAACTTTACATTTATCTGCAGAATCATTACCCCGTATTTCATACAGAACATCACCAGCTGATAGAAAGACAGAGAGATAGACAGACAGACAGAGAGACAGACAGATAAACAGACAGAGAGAGAGATGGATAGAAGGACAGACAGAGAGAGAGATAGTTGGAAGGATAGACAGAAGGACAGACAAAAAGACATAGACAAACAGACAGACATAGACACAGACAGACAGAAGGACAGACAGACAAAAAGACAGACAGACAGACAGACAGACAGAGAGAAATAGATAGGAGACAGACAGACAGACAAGGATAGACAGATAGACAAACAAAAGGATAGACAGACAAACAGAGAGATAAACAGACAGACAGAAGGACAGACAGAGAGGTTGATAAATAGAGAAGAAGAGACTAACATTCCTTTTTGAATTGTATTTTCATGAATATTAATTCTTCTCTTGATCGAATCGTTTTATTTACTCGTCTGTTCCGTTTCCTTCCTGAACAGTATTTCTGAGTTTTTCTGTATTTTATGAACGCTGGTGTAATTCACTGGGGTTGTGTGTCTGTTTGTTCTTTCCCTGAAGTCGTGGTCCCTGTGTTTTATCAAGCGTGTGCACTGTGAGTCCCGTGTCCTTGTCCACAGCGCTGTAGTGAATATAAACACGCTGTGATTTCACCCCGGTCCCGTCCCCGAGGACGCGGCGTCTCAGTGCTGGACCGAGCGATCTGCTCTCCCGCCACACGTCCCTGACCACGAGGACACCACCATGCCCATCCATCCTCATCAGCAGCCGTCCTCACGTTCTGTCATCATAAAGCCACAGAAACGCGTGTGACCTTTCCACCCCGGAGAGATGGATGTGTACGTCTGTGGCCGTTACGCTGCGTTCGCTAATCAGACACACACCGTAAACCGCTGTCAGCAGAAACTGCTCCGGGACGGAAAGATAAGAGACGGATTTACACGCTGGCTGTGGGGTGAAAGCATTTTGTCTCTGTAAGGCTCCTCACATCACATTTATTCAATTAACCGCACAGGGTGGAGGACGAGGCCGGGCGGGACACACTGAGCGGCTGTTTATCACCGTGACAACGCTGATCACATGATCCAGGCTGAGTGACATGGAGAGTTCTCACTTCACCTGCGTCTCCAACTCAATCACTCACCTCTACAAAGTCCAGCATTAGTATACAACCAAAATACACACACACACACACACACACACACACACACACAATACTACGTTCACTGAAACAGAGCATCTGCATGATCTGGGCAAACAACATATATTATAGATTTTTTTAAATATTTATATAATTTTTAAATTATAATTTTAAATTATAACTTTAAAAAAATTCATTAAAGTTATTTTTCAAGTACTTATTTATTTGTTTGTTTTGTGTCCTGCTCTGTATTTTATCAGTTCACTGTAACTCAGGATCGAGACGCTTCATAAAGAATTTGCAAAGATGACAAAAGAAAAATAGTAAAAGAAATAACTGAAGAGAAATTTAATAAAAACACGTATTTCAATGTGAGAGTAAATAAAACACAACAAATAAAAAAGTCTTTAAAATATTAGATTCATTTTTTTCAGAAATTAATTTTTTTGAATAAATGAGTTTAAAAATGTCAGACTCCTTGAATATGAATGAAAAATAAAATGAAAGCAAAAAGACGTCCATAAACAAATGTCTCAGTTTGTCTGTCTGTCACTGTGACTAAAGTTAATCTGCTTTATTTCAGAATTATAGATATATTCACATAAAACTTTCATATATTATAAAAAGTGGTGCAAAGGGCTTTAAAAACAGTAAATAAAACAAAAACTACAAGTAAGAAAAGAACAATTCACCAGGTTTTCTAATCATCCACTAAATACACAAACAAACAAGTGTTTGTAAATAATCTTCAAAAAGATTTGTTTTTATCTTCCAAAAATTACTGATTCACATGTTTGTTTGTTTGTTTGTTTATGAAAAATAGCAACATTAATACTGGTCACAATGACACTAAATCACCAATTTTCCTGATCATCAAACAAACGAACAAAGAAAGAAAGAAACAAATGTTTGTAAATAATCTTCAAAAAGTTTTGCCAATTCACCTGATTGCATGTTTGTTTGTTTGTTTGTGAAAAATGGCAACATTAATACTGTTCACAATGACACTAAATCACAAATTTTCCTGATCATCAAACAAAAAACAAACAAACAAAGAACTACGTGAATTAATGAATCATACACATTATTATTATTATTATTATTAATCTCCCTGAAGTTAATTGTTTGTTTATTTCTCAAAAATGTCAACAGAAAGACGAGACAGAAATGAAGACGAAATGTTTCTAGCTCAGTGATTTTCTCCTCACGCAGTAAACCGTGTGTATACTGGTGTGTTGTTTGTTTTGTAAATCAGTGTAACGTTGAGATAAACATATCGTCTCACATGCGGTGTCCAGAGCTGCACTGTTCAGAGACGATAAACATAAACATAAAGATAAATATCAATAAAAGAGCAGGTATGAGTGCAGACTCACCGACCGCCTCGCTCAGGCCGTACACTCGCTGGTTGTAGGCGTCCGTCTTGTCCCAGATGAAGGTGTAGGACAGGTTGGGTTCTGCAGGGAACCACTTCTGGAAGAGTCGCCCCACCACCGCCACCATCAGGTGCACCTTCATCAGGTTAAAGGGGATGGTGGACTGGGTCATGATGACCCTCAGGACCGGGCGGTACCCGGCCGCTCGAGAACTCAGGTACACCAGGTTCAGGTCGCTGCCGGGGATCGCCGTTTCCTCCTGGAGAACCTGTGCATCACAGAACACACAGGTCACCATGGGGACGAGACCAGGAAAACAGCACCTTCACAGGTTCTTCATCTGTCCCTCCAGAGGAACACAAAGGTTCTGTATAGAACCCTACAATAGAGTGTTTCTCTGTAGGTAAACTTTCCACGTAGAACCTCTGAGGAGACAAAGAACCCGAAGTCTTGCACTTTTACATCCCACCACCACGCTGTAAACGTTTTCTTTCATCTTCGTTTTCATTTTGTTTTCTTTCATCATTTCCTATTTGTTTTTCTGTTGATCGTTCTTAATTTCAGATCGATTCATTTTTGTTTTTGTTTATTTTTTATTTTATTTGTTTTATCTTATTTCCTTTTCTCTTCATTTTGTTCTCTCTTTTTAGGTATTTTTTCCCTTATTTTTAATTTTTTTCTCTTTTTGTGAGGTTTCTTTCATTTGTTTATTCTTTATTTCTTTCCTTTTTGGTTTTCTTCTTTTGTTCATTCCTAACGTCTCTTTTTTTCTCTTCAACTTCTTTATTTTTTTCTTTCTTTCTTCTGTTATTTTTATTTATTTATTATGTTGTTAAACATTATTATTATTATCTTAATTTTCTTGTACTTTTTCTTTTGCTTATTCTTTATTTCATTTCTAATTCTAATCTTTTCTTTTTGTTAATTTTGTTTTTCTTCTTTTTTCTCTTGTTCACACTCAGTTTCTCATCCTCATCATTAATCTTTCTTTCTTTCTTTTTCTTTTCTCTTCTTTGTTCATTCTTTATTTTATATTTCATCTTTTTGCCTTTCTTCCATTCTTCATTTCCTTCCTTCTCTGCTGTCCAGTGTTAATCATGGAGATCACTTTCTGTCATCCTCACATCACTCTGATGCAAATAAAAAAAGGTTCTGAATTTATATATTAATAATTAAACGACATCAAAAAGCATTTTGACAAGAGTTTGTCAGTGTGGACGAGTCCTGAAGCGTGTGATCTCCACACTGTTCAGATGTTAGATGGAGGAGGATGGGGTGAATATTTATCGGATGGAGTGTATATTGGTGTCGTTGTGAGCGGAAAGGGCGGAGGGAGGGAGGGAGGGAGGAGGCGGAGCAGCTGAAGGTATTAACAACAGCAGATTGATCAGGCTTTTCTTCATCTTCAGTTGAATGAACACACACACACACACGGAGGTGGATTTGTGACATTTACTCCACATCCTGCGCAGCTTTAACGTGAGCGTTAAGATTAATCCTGTCCAGTCAAAGCGTCTGCTGGTGAGACGGTGTTTTACTTCATCAGTCGACAGTTATACAGATCAGTCTCAGGGAACTGTCCCAACACTGCATGCTGATTGGCTGAGATCTGTCTCAGTGTTTTCAGAATGTTTTTCTTACGTTACTGAAAAATTCCTCAGAAAGGATCCTGAACATATTCATTAAAGAGTCCTGAGATTTTCAGCCACCAAAAATCCTCCACCAGCAGCTTCACTTTTTAAACGTTGGTCGGAAAGTTGTCGGAATATCACAAGTCAAAATGTGTCCCTCTGCAGCTGAAGGACAAATACACAACCAATTTATTCAGCTAAAAAACAGGAAAAAAGCAAGTGGAGCAAAGTGGGTGGAGCAAAATGGAGAGCGAAAAAGTGGCACACAGTAGATGGAGCAAAGTGGGCGAGGCAAACATGGAGTAAAGTGGACAAATCAAAAATCACACAAAGTAAGTGCAGCAAAGTGGGCGGGCCAAACATAAAGTAAAGAGGGTGGAGCAAAAGTGGCGCAAAACGTACAGATCAAAAGTGATACAAGATAGGTGGAGCAAAAGTGGAGGAAAAATGGGCGGGGCAAAAGTAGAGCAAAATGAACAATTAAAAAGTGGCACACAGTAAATGGAGCAAAGTGGGCGGTGCAAACGTGAAAGCAAAGAGGGTGGCGCAAGAGTGGAGTGAATTGGACAGATCAAAAGGCTGTAAATTAGGTGGAGCAAAAGTGGACCAAACTGGGTGGAGCAAACATAAAGTAAAGAGGGTGGAGCAAAATGGACAGACCAAAGGTGATACAAAGTAGACGGAGCAAAAATGGAGCAAAGTGGGTGGAGCAAAATGAAGCAAAATGGACAGCAAAAAAGTGGTACAAAGTAGGTGGAGCAAAGTGGGCAGAGCAAAAGTAGAACAAAATGGACAGCGAAAAAGTACCGCACAGTAGGTGGAGTAAAGTGGGTGGGGCAAACGTGAAGTAAAGAGCGGAGAGGAAAAAATTGGGGCAAAATGGGCAGCCCAAAAGTGATACAAAGTAGGTGGAGCAAAAGTGGAGAAAAGTGGGTGGAGCAAAATGGACAGTGAAAACATGACACCCAGTAAATGGAGCAAAGTGGGAGGGGCAAATGTGAAGCAACGAGGGTGGGGTAAAAGTGGCATAAATTGGACAGATCAAAAGGCCATAAATTAGGTGGCGCAAAAGTGGACCAAACTGGGCAGAACAAACATAAAGCAAAGAGGGCGGAGCAAAATTTGAGCAAAATGGACAGATCAAAGGTGATACAAAATAGGTGGAGCAAAAGTGGAGCAAAGTGGACAGCAAAAACGTGACAAACAGTCAACGGAGCAAAGTGGGCGGGGCAAACATGAAGCAATGAGGGTGGAGCAAAAGTGGAGTAAATTGGACAAATCAAAGGGGTATAAATTAGGTGGAGCAAAGGTGGATCAAATTGGGCAGAGCAAAATGGACAGATCAAAGGTGGTACAAAGTAGGTGTAGCAAAATGGGCAGGGCAAACATAAAGCAAAGAGGGTGGAGCAAACATGGAGGAAAATGAACAGATCAAAAGTGATACAAAGTGGGTGGAGCAAAAGTGAAGCAAAATGGACAGCGAAAAAATGGCACAAAGTGGGCGGAGCAAAGTGGAGTAGAGTAGAGCAAATTAGGCAGAGCAAATGTAGGCTAAAGTAGGCGGAGGAAAATTTTATCCAAGTTGGTGGAGCTAAAGTGGGCGTGGTGAAGAATCAGAATGCTGGATGGTGTGAGTAAAATAATTTAGTTTTTTCCCTCCACAGTGGAACTTTATTTGTGGTGTTTGGTTCGTCTCAGACATTTGTGTCTGTGTTTTATTCCTCTGACTCCACAGTAACGTGCTGAAGATGAGCTGTTTATTGATGAATGAACACTGTATCATGTTTTATCCGTTTATAGTTACACTTAATGCTGTGGAACGTCTGAGAAACAAGTGAGTTTCCGTTGTCACTTGTGTTACAGCAGCTATAAACAGTGGTTCCCTCACCAGCCTCTTTATTCTCTCTTAAAGTTAATAAGACAAAACAAATCAGAGCTTGTCGTCTTTTGTTACAGAGGAACCTTAAAGAAGCGTAAACACCTCCTCCATCCTGAAGACACTGGAAAAGTTCAAGTTCCAGCTTCACCACTGACTGTTAAAGTGCTGACACTGGAGACTCCTTCCAGAAACGTTGCATCAACGTCTCCTTACTTTCAGAAAACATCACCACATCAACCATTTTTTAAAAATTCTGTCTGTGTGAGCCGTTACTATAGAAACGATTCGAATCAGAATGGAGCGTTCTACAGTGAATGGAACGCACGTTTCAGTTGTAATGGTTTGAGAAACTGGAGGAAGCGTGATGTTGTGATAGATTTGAGCATCACATGGTTCACGGTTCTCACATAGCGAAAGCATGGCTCCGTCTCCGATCTGAATAACGAGCTCTTCACTAATAACCGAGGCAAATGAAATAAAGCATGTCTCGGTGGTGAGCTCAGACGTTTGGAGCCCGCTTTGTATTTCTTCTCCGCTCCATTACTGTTGTAATAGATTACAGCGGTGTGTTACGTAAGCGCCTGCTTTTGGCAAAAACCCGTCTTTAACTGATCCCACAGGACGAGTCGCGTTTTCAGCAGCTGGCACTTTAGAAACTAAACTCATCTGCGTGATGCTCTCCAGGTGATTTCTGCCAACGTCTCACTCTTAAATTCACTCGAGCGCATTAAAGCTCAAGTCCAACTGTCTTCTTAATCGGCCCGGAGCGTTTCAGAACCTGCTCGGAGTTGGCATTCTCACTTTCCGCTCAGAAACTCCGGCTCACGTTACAGGAACGCCGAGACAGAGCACCACGTTCCCACTTCCTGTTCTGGAGGAAGCTCTGACCGCTCACTGTGGCGAAGGTTCATATAACATCAACAAATAAACACCACTTTCTTTCTTTATTGTGTAAACGCTTCTTTGTTATTTCTTTATGTTCTGTTTATTTCTTATCAATTTGCTCTCTCTCTCCATTTTATTTTTTTATAGATTTCTTTCTTTCTTTCCTGATTGTACAAACACTTCTTCTTTCTTTATGGTCTGTCTATTTTTTATCTATTTGCTTTCTCTCTCTCTCTCTCAATTTTTTCTATAGATTCTTTGCTTCCTTCCTTTTTCTTTCTTTCTTTCTTGATTGTACAAAAGCTTTTTCTCTCTTTTTGTTCTGTTTATTTTTTATCTATTTCCTTTTTCTTTCTTTCTCTAAGTGTTTTATTTTTATAAAGATTATTTCTTTCTTCCTTTCTTTTGTCTCTTAATTGGTTGCTTATTTCTTCTTTCTCTTTATCATTCTTATTTTCTCTTGCATTGTACTTCATCTGGATTTATTACCTCGCCCGGGGCGGAGTCCACCAGGGGGTGAGGTATTGTTTTCGGTTGGGTTTTTGTTTTTTGGTTAACGATATTACGGGAAAACAGCTGGATCAATCTTCATGAGACTTTCAGGATAGATGGGCATCGGTCTCAAATAGAACCTCCAACATTTTGGGGGTCATCCGGTCAAGGTCAAGGTTTTTGTGGCGACTGTCTCATACACTCATATAAGCGTGTAACAGTCGCACACTGCATGCGCATACATGTGTTCCTATTAAAATGGCCAGTGAGTGTATACAATTCGGTTCACTATTCGAAATAAATGAATTAAAGAAATGGCTTTCAGACATGTTTGTGCTTATTACAGAGGGAAGGTGCGTTCCACTGAGCTCTAGCGCCGGGCCATTTCTGGGAAATAAGAGTTTGGGTCGTGGCGACAGCGTGTGTGTGTCAGCCTCGGTTCAGTTTCAGTTCTGAAAACTGTAAGCGGTAAGAGTAGAATAATATAAAGTACAGACACTTGGTATATTTTACTTCTGTGATTTTTAAATTAATCATTTTTGGATTACGCTTCATTGCTGTGGCTGCTGCCTCATAGAGTAAATATATATATGCGATATTTACTGTTTGGGCATGGGATCAGAAAACTATTTTATTTATAAGCAGCAGCCACATGGGCCCATAGGGGACCGATTTATTGATTTATTTATTTTGCGATATCTTTAGAGAGGTTTGTTTTGCCTGACAACACTTGCTTGTGTTTTGTTTTACCTTCGATTTTGCCTCCGAACCCAAAACTGAAGAGAATCTGATCAAATATTAGATTTCTGGAAAGTTCCACAGAGCGTGTTCTGCAAATTGTAGTTATTATTTGTGAATTCATTGAGCAGCCCGGTTATTTTTTTCAACAAACAAACAAAGAGATTTTTTTCAACAAACAAACAAAGAAACAAACAAACAAAACCCCACCCATTTAGAGTTTATATATTTAAAAAAAAAAAACTGATACAAATATCTTGAGCATTAAACTGATACAGGCATTGTGTTATACCACACACACACACACACACACACACAGTCTCTTTCTCTCCTTTTTATTGGCCCCATTTTTTGGGGCTGTGTATTACATTTGTGATGACAGCGCCAAAACATAATGCCAACCTACGGCTATTACGCTTACACACACACACACACACACACTTCAGTTAAAATGGCTCCTCGAGCACCAAGCACAAAGTGAAGCGGCCATTAAACAGCTTTTCTACTTCACATCATAATACGTTTGTGTGTGTGTGTGTGTGTGTCTGTGTGGAGACTTCACTCTGTGAGTATGCAAACTAGATGAACGAATGAAACAAGCATGTGTTTCAGCCTCAAGGCGTTCTTTTTTGCGATTTACAATAAAAACAATAAAAAAATGAGAAAAATGCTCAGTGTTGCTCTGAACATGTGGTGTATTAAAACCACATGTCTGATACACACACACACACACACACATACAGAGAAACACTTACACTCCTGCAGCGAGTTAAGTTGTGTGTGTTAGAGGCGAGCACCTGTTTATTAGGAGCACAGTTTGGTGGTAAACTTCCCGTCTGATCATCGTCCAAGTCTACATCACGCTGCGTCTCCACACAGACCGAACACGCTAACCAACACGGAGCTCATCAGACTTCACACATGGCTTGTGTTCCATTTGTCCTGGACATCATCTTTTCGACACGGATATTAACATGTCTCACACAGAACTTTGAGAATGTATCACACACCTGGGCGAACAGCAGGAAACCCTGGAGATATTCAACATTAAAGTAAAGTCAGGAGACAAATTTAACACCAAATGAGCTGCGATCAGATTTACTGATCCCATCATTCCACCACCGGGGACCAGGGGTGAGTTCTGGGCTGGTCCTCATGCTGGTTTGGTGTCGGTTCAAACTGTGGAACTTCGAAGAATCAGGTCACCATCGAGCCACATCATTACATCACTGTATACATCTCTGCTTTCCCAGCAACACTCGCACCACCACCAACAATGCCAGATTTCTGGATTAAGCATTCACGATACTCTGGTTTCTTAAAAATGGCAGTTACAAAGTTTTAGTTGGTCTTGGTGGTCATGATAATCCCGCCTCCATGTAAGCGGTTCTTGGTTCTAAACCTGCAAAGGATTGGTGCTGATCTGGAAACAGTTTTCCTGGAACATGAAGAACTGGTTTGAGATTAAAACCAGCCCTCAAACTACCTTGATGGAAAAGGGGTAAGAGTGTTATGGATAGATAGATAGAGAAACTAGGATGGCACTCACACAGTAGAGTCCATACCTCCTCCAAGCCACATGTTATCAACATCAAAATCAAATCACTTGGACCAGGGATAACACTAAATCTGTCCACCAAATTTTATCCAAATCCATTCACTACTTTTTGAGTTTGGTTGGGAACAGACAAGAAAAAAAAAAAAAAACTGGATCCACAAACATATCCAGATTTCCATCAAAATCTAATCAATTGTTCCTCGGCCCATGGATCACCTTTCCTCAAAATTTCATCAAAATCCGTTCACTGCTTTTTGAGGTACGTTTGGAACAGACAAACAAACGGAGGCAAAAACATAACCTCCTCCAACACAGTTTGCAGCAGTAATAAAGTGATTTCCTGATATCTTTACAAAAAGTGACAACTTTTCCACCACTGATGTACAGAGACACACTTATTCTTAATTCTTTGCATACAACATTAAGAAATTATGAATCGGTTCAACTGTTCATCAATCAGAAGTACAACCCCGATTCCAAAAAAGTTGGGACAAAGTACAAATTGGAAATAAAAACGGAATGCAATAATTTACAAATCTCAAAAACTGA
>JAOANJ010000026.1:66800676-66815092 GCA_026413345.1 Ariopsis seemanni | reverse complement strand
ATCACTTTTATAGCGATGTTCTCTCGCTCTCACTGTTTCTGATGAAGGATTCAGCAAAATTTTCCCTCTGCTAGTTTTGATGCTCTGATTCACGGGAGATTTTGAAGTGAGTTTTCAGAGCTTTACCTTCTTTTTTTTTCACATCAAACTGATTCCTTTAAATAAATAACTGTTTTAGAATATAACTGGAGTTGTGTTGATGAAAACATTGAGATCTTAGTGGTCGGAATGAGATTTAAAAAAAAAAAAAACATAAGTCAGAAACACGAGTGTCAATTTCAGTTGAGTTAATGTGCATTGTTTATTGGATGTGGATCAGACAGTTTTTTCGAGGTTTGCCTTGAAAGCTGTGAATATTAATTGAAATAATCATTTATATTCTTTCATATAAACATGAGTAGGATCTACTGAGACATACAAAGGCCGACAGAACACAAAGAGGGGATTAGAAATAAGCTTTTATTACTTTATTTTCATAGAGAATAGTCGATGTGAATAACATTCAATGCTTATTTATGCATATTTTATAATTAACATTGATTTCTCCTTCTTTGTGATGTATAAATGAGAGTTACGATCGGCTTTATATTGCACAAATAAAGCCATTTGGTGAAACTTTGAAGAAGAGAGTGTACTGATTTAACATTTCCCCCAATTAGCATAATTAATACTAATTAAATACTAATTTGCATGATATGTTTTTATGAATTTTTCAAACTTTGTATTCAGTATACAACCATCTATGTTCCTGCCAATTTCCATGTAAACATCTTGAAAAATAGAAAAGTTATTAAGAAAAAAACATTTGATCTCATTGGTTACTGAGGCCCATTCTGGACCATGTGATCCTCATATAGAATATTACACCTGTTTTCTAAAAATTAAGCTGTTTATTCAATCTTTGATATTAAATATCTCAAGAACGGATAAACATATTTTAAATCTGCAAAAAGTCTGTTGCTCTGTGTTCGATTCTGAATTCAATGAGACCGGTTTCAAGCAGTTTGGACTGAATTTTCACCTGATATGCCTAAATAAAGATACAGCGCTGCTATTGTGTTGGACTGCACTACTTTCCAGGGCTAACAGTGTCCAGCGTTGACAAACTGAGATAGGTGACCGGGAGCAAGATACATTTTTTTTTAAATTGTCAAGGTGTAGAATTTAGAAACTGGCTAAACTTTTACAACTAAACCTTAGGGCTCATACATACCTTACACTCTTTATTTCCAAAAATAAACATGCCCGTTTCAAACGATGCACCCATCGCTGCCCACAGACTGTACTTCCACCCATCCTTTACACTGATATGGACGTGAACCGATACATCCACTAGAGGGCAGCTTGGAGTCGAAAGTTTCTCACAACAACGAACGGGGTTGTAATAACGTACCTGTTGAGAAAGCAAGGATGCAATGTTGTAGACATCACAAAGTCCTTCCCACGACACATCGGGTGGCGCCAATCCCCTTTTCTATAGCCCTTGGTCCTCTGGTAACTGCGAGAGTTTGATTCCCTACTCACATCTGTATTGCAGTGCCTCACCAGATGGCAGCAGGTTCCATTTTTATGATGATATGACTTGACCACGAGTAGAACTCACAATCTCCTGGTCAAGAGGCGGACACACCAACCACTAGGCCAACTCACGATAGACATCAGATCGATGTTTAAAATTTGTATCTAAATATCAATCTCATTTCCTCAAAAAAGTTCTATTTTTAAAATGTTTGGCATGTTTTGCTAGAACGATTGACTACACCGCCCAAACGATTTCCAGCAGTCCTGCTCCATTTCGTCCGTATCCGTAAGCTTTCAGAAAACATGGACAAATCTGGATGAAACAAACGCAGAGCACAGACAGAAGGCTGCGTCCGTATCCATATTTAACGTTGCGCATAAATGAGCCTTGATCGTGAAATAGCAACTGAATAACTGAGTCTGTTTGTAGAAGTCGCCATTTTGTATGAAAATAATCAACAACCCAGTCGGGGCGATTCTACAATTTTGATAACAGCACATCTTGAAATTGTTGTATTCGTTAATTCATGAGGTCACCTTTAACATTCCGTTCTCACTTATGTTATAGCGGCTATAAACAGTCGTTCCTTCACCTCCTTCCCTTTCATCTCTCTCTTCATGTTAAAAACTCCGCAAACAGGAAAAATGCGTAAATCCCTGTGTCCTGAAGATGGAAAAAGATTGAAGCTGTAACGTCTCTTCTGACACTGGAGACATAAATGTCTCCTTACATGTATATTATACTGAACTATACCGGACACATCCGGTGCATGCTTGACATGCGACTACCCAAAGCTGTTTTCTACGGAGACCTGAGCCTAAGAAAGAGGAGACAAGGAGGACAGAAACTGAGGTACAGTGACGTCTTTAAGAGGAACATGAAGAATGCCGGAGTTATTGATCAGACGTGGTAAAGGGATGCCTCAGATAGAGCAACATGGCGAAGCATAGTTAAAATCTCAGGTGTCCACGATTGAAGACAAGCGTCAAAGGGAGTATATGAGAGCTCACGAAACCAGACATTCCATCGCAGCTCAACCATGCCACCACTGTGCACGACTCTTGCTCTGAAACTCCCATCTGTGTTTCTGCAGATCCTAATGAAGCAGTCAACATCGCTAGCGATGGGCAGCTGACGATGATTGTACTATACGACACACTTTTCTTGGTTTGTTTGTTGCTGCAACAGATGATTAATCAAGACCTTCTGAGCAGACCAATCATATTTGAGAATATTGTCCTAGCTCTGTGTTTAAGCACCTACCTACCGTAGCGAGCTCACTCGGAATCGATCACTGATTAGCTGCCTCCATGAATTCCTGTCTTCTCTGCAGTCTATCTTCATCTCAGGAACAAAAGACACTCGTTTCAGGACTGCAATGAACACATTTTAGCCAGATAACACCAGTGGTTTCAAAGAGCAGTAAAACAAGCCATCTTCATGAACCTGGAATGACCATCACTGAACAGAGGAGATGGTCTGAGACACCACTTATCAGCCACACTTCCTAGAAAACTGAATACACATCCACACCAAGACTCAGCTGACTTCAATGACTCATATGATAGCAGAGAGAGCCAACGACCCACAGGTCACCCGAACGACCCTCTAGGCTGCTAACACCATTCACACCCGGCCTCCAGTGACCTACACCTACAGGATGGCTGAGAGGGTCAACGACCCATGTGACCTCAACAACTCTCCTTCGGGTCTGCTAGAGGATAAATACGTCTTCGATGAGGTGAAACACCTTCAAGAATTTCAAGCAAGTCCAGTTGCCTTCTTTAGCACCTACCGTATGGTTTACAATGATCTGGATGACTGAGAACCTTCACAGAAGAATTCCTATCTTCCACTGCTTCCATTAAGTTTCTCCTGTTCATATTTGTATCTTCTTGGCGCTGATTAATGTAGTTGTTCTTGGTCTGTCATGACTTCTCCTTCCATGACTTGGCTCCTACAGCACCAGTTTGTAAACTACTTCATCATTTTTTCTCCAACAGTGACCCACGAATCTCAATCTGCACTTGCGGATGGTTTCAATAAGACATGGGAGATCTTTGTAGAATGCATTGTTTGTGAGTTTTTGCCGCCACGATACGTTTAGAACAATTCTGAGCATTTTTGTCAGAGTCCCATTGCGCCTTCTATCAAGAGCTTCTGTTCGTGTCCAGCATTCGGGTCCATACAGCGATATGTTCTCTACTGCCGCGCTGAAGAAGTTGATGTTCTGTTCACCAATCAACTTGGACTGGACTTCCACATCAATGTCAGTTTATTCATGGCTGTCCATGTGACTGCAATTCCTACTTCAATGTCTTTACTGGAGCTGCTCATCCAAGACCCCAGGTACTCGAAGTCTTCCACACGGTTCAATAGCTGGCTCTTTGCTGATGTTCAATTACCTTCAGGTTGATTGACTACCATATATTCCGTCTTCGAATCATTGACATGAAGACCCACAAGACCCATAGCTAAGTGTTTGAGTATCGGCTTAAAATACGGTTGTGTTTTTTTTTTTTTTTTTTTCCATCTGAACCAGACTTTAAAACTTTTCAAGTGTTCGAAACGGTTCATTTGGTCAAAGATGAACAAAATCAGAAACATCGAAATTCATTTTCAAAATGAGGTTTCAGTTCAAAGAACAGCATCCTGGTGTATAATCGCCTACAGTCGTCGACTGAACGATCAAGAAATCAAATACACACACAGACAAAAAAAAAAAGGTCGAGAGAGAGAGAGAGACAGAGAGAGAGAGATGCAAGCTGCCAGTCGAGTGTTAGTTCACGAAGTGTGAGATTAAGATCGTGTCCAGAAGGCTGATTTGTTGCCGTGGTGACTCAGTAAGCTGTGTCCAGCTGCCGGTGTGTTAATAAGCACATCGGTGTTCCCTGTTGTTCGTTTCTATCTCTCCTAGCCTGGGGGATTTCGAGTGCTAGCGAGATAAGGACTTCAAAGGCGCGGAAAAAGCACCGAGTGGGTCATACTGACGGTTACGCGCGAGTGTTTCTGAGCACATTTACCTGAGTCGACGCAAACGGTTTGTGCCGTTTGATGTGCAGCTTGGCTTCTTAAGCAGTAGATAACCTCCTAGCGTTTGGTAAAGCTTTGAAAGAACTGAAAGGCTATCGAACAAAACACGGTGTTAATCCAAATTAGGCTCTGTGATGTCCAATGAAAAACGAGCTCAGATTTAATAAGTTCTGTCATGGAAGGCGCAGGTAACTCGGGATACGTCAGGTCTGACAACTCTGTCGTGTTGATCAACGCTGCTTACTATGCGCCATGCAAAAGAGATTTATGGTAAGCTGGAAAAGAAAGGAAACAAAGAATGACAACAGCTACCAATTATGCAGAAATAAATAAATAAATAATAAATGAAAAAGAAAGAAAAGCCACTTTGCCCGCGACAACAGCTGCCCTGCAGTTTGGGAGGTTATTTCCGACAGTCGGCGAGAAGAAGTGCTCTTAGGTAAATGACACAAAATGTGTTTTAAAGGGCTTTTTTTTTGCTTCCTTCAGCATGCTGTTAATGCTTGCTGGGAAGGCCATGAACTGCTTTCAGCTCATACAATAGCCAGAGATGCCAGCAAATGCTACATGCAATCGGGAGCCCATTTTTCATGACACAATTTGTGACTAGTATGTACTTCTTCGGAAAAAAAAAATAATAATAATGATAAAATAAAACCTGTTCTACAGCAAGACAACTTCTTTTCTTCCTCGTGGAAGTGCTTTATTTCTTCATTTCCACTTTTTGAGGACATGCGATTACAAAAAGCGACTTGCTTGAGCAGCAAGACGGTTTGAAATAGTCCAGGAAGATCAATTCACAGTAAAGGTAAATGTATGAATAATTAATGAGGTTCTCATGAATATTAATGCTACGTTTTAGGCTAGGGGTGTGGCTACTGGAGGTTTTGAAGCTCAAAGCGGAGAGAGAGATAGAGGTGTGTGTGTGTGTGTGTGTGTGTGTGTGAGTGAACTTTTACCACATGCTGTCACAGCATGACGCCGAGAGACGAAGTCAAAGCAGGCTACGCAGACAGCTTCTATATTCATCCAACCAATCAGCTTTCACACGTTCTCCCAGTTTAATCAAAGTGAAAAGAGGCAAGAAAATATGTAACAAGGTCAATCTGAATTTAGTTCCCGGCGCAGGAAGGATTTTTTTGTCCTTTTTTTTTTTTTTTTTTGTCTTGACGTGACTGAAAATAAGCTCCTTCGTGAAATATTCTCGATAATACACTTCAGACTTCTTTAGACCGTACCGAAACTGGCATGGGTTTACATCTCGACGACATTTCTGGCCCAAAGCCAATGGCGTCACTCCGAGAGGGTGATGGCCGAACTGAAACAAGGTTAAGTGCTTGGCTGAAGGACACTCTGGCAGGAGTCGTGAGCAGGAATAGGACACGACCTCACCTCAAAGCCATTTCCCCTCACCGCCGATCTACTACCAACCATTACACAAGCTTTCACTCCACACACACACACCAATAATCTAGTACCTAAAGTGATTTAAAGTCTATAGAGGTATAAGAGCGAGAGAGAGAGCCTCCGAAAGTCATTAATGTCCACTTCAGATTTATGATTAAACCAAAACGAGGCCAATCGAGTTCCCATAGACGCCGCTTCCTCGAAAAATACATCTCAGAAAAACTATTTCAGATTTCTGACCTTGCTGTGACCTTGACCCTGTTTGGATCGATTCCAAAATCTATTAATTCAACCGGCCGTTCTTGAGATATCGCGCTAGAACACCAGTACATCTCAATGCAGCCTGCGGGACTGGACGTGCATAGAGAGAGACGTCACACGCTAACCGTATACGGGGGTTATGATGTAGAACGGTCAGGGTTGGGGGTGGGGGTAAAAATAAAATAAAATTATTATTTTTTTAAAATCTCATACT
This sequence comes from Ariopsis seemanni, assembly GCA_026413345.1. Lineage (NCBI taxonomy): Eukaryota > Metazoa > Chordata > Actinopteri > Siluriformes > Ariidae > Ariopsis > Ariopsis seemanni. The sequence continues at coordinate 66,808,655 of JAOANJ010000026.1, read as the reverse complement.
TTGTTTAGGTTTATAAAACTGAAATATAATTATTTCAATTATATTTAAGGAAAATAAAAGCATGTATTCTCTCCACATTCACTGGATCCGAGCAATCGTGCGCTCTGATTGGCTACTCTACTACTAGGATATCAGCTCATATACCATGAGTCGAGAAAAACAAAATGGCGGAGCGTGTTGTTGAACCAACCGAGGACAAAATAAAAACTCCACTCGAAAACAAAACCCTAAAAAATACAAAAAAGCAACAAAATATGGAATGAAAGTATTTGATGGTAAGAATGTATCTTTTTAATTTTTTTCAAGAATTATTATTATTATTATTATTATTATTATTGCATTTTTCACAAATTGCTCCTGTCATTTCTCCGGTTTATTTACATTCTAAGCGGAAATTATTTTGTCGGACGTTTTGTGTAAAGTTTTTATTGACCGAATTTGCAAAAGTTTAGAATAAAAATGCTCTGTTTCTAAAGATCCAGTGAACGTGGATAGAATAAAACAGTTATTCCACTCAATTTCGTCGTACATGGCTTATCGCCAACTTGGCGCTATGTGCCTCGTCGGCTATCAGCTCATGTACGACTCAGTGTCGTGGAATAACTGTTAATTATAGTATAATAATTAAAGGAGATCCAACTATACATGATCTTTCCTTTTGGCATCAGTCAGTGGCCATCGATTCATTTTGAAATTGAACACAAAAGTATTTTAGATTAAAGATTAAAACATGTAGCTTTGATGGTTCTAGTTGCACACCAAAGTACAGTTGGTAGATTTGTTTCTGATGCCCCTTTCGTTTTGATTCACACACCAAATTTTGACCCAACCAGAAATAAATTTGTTCGGAACCTGAAAAGTTGTTTCCCAGCTGGAACTAAAATATAGCTGGATTTTCCCGCGGGACCCATAATGTCTGTCATAAGTTTGGAGAGGAAGCAGAGCAAAGCAAGAGGAAATACAATGGAAAAGGATACCTCTTTTTAAACGATGGAATGAAAACAAATATCTGCAATAACAGAAAAGCTTGCAGGTTAATCAATTCGCACCGCCATCTTGCTACTTACTGTTTACTTCTGTTGTGCATGATGCAACACCCTCTGTTCATGACTCATCCTTGATTACAATGTTTCTGCTCAAAACTGGTGAAAACATGGGCTGGTACCAAGCTGGCACCAGCAAACAAAGAATCCTGAATGGAACTGGGTCAAGAACCCGTTCCCTGTTGGTCAAAAAGGGGTATGAGAGTATTGCAACGGTTGTAACAATTATTTCTTCTGCTGTTAACACAATTATAGTGTAATAACAGAAGAAAATCAAACTATTATTGGGACATCTGGTAGTGACCATAGATTCCTTTTGGAATTGAACACAGAATCAAGGTTTGTGTGTCATTTAAAGATATACTGTACAGTATATGTTGTTTTTTTGTAATTATTGCAGCATTTGTCGATTTGTCTAGCTGATAAAAATTGATAACATTTCTTGCTCGTATGTCTAGAAGAAGCTGAAGACTGTGAAAAAGAACCATGTCTCGTTTTAATACCACTACATGATGGAGGCATTATGTTTTCAGGTCATTTGTGCATCCAATCTAAGCTTCTCTTTAGCACAGTATTTCAAGAAAGAGTAGCTGAATTGTTGTAGGAGTTATCTGAAATTATCATTGTAACAATAAATGAATGGACTACACTTTGGAATTGATCCAAACAGGGTCCAGATCACACGAAGGTCAAATGTCTGGAACAGTTTTTCTTTTTCAAAAGTGATACATATATAACATTTTAAGTAAATTTTCGTCATCGGCTGTCCATCGCTAGCGATGATAACTGCTTCATTAGGATGCACAGAAACACAGATGGGCCGCGAGGCTTGCACCAGAGCGACAGAGCCACCTGCAGCAGCAGAACAAACAGCCCAGTCGAGCCGCGATGGGATGCCTGGCCTCATGAGCTCTCGTATACTATTCTCCTCTCCTAACAAAGCACCTTGCATGATAAGCTAAGACAAACAATGTCATGCCCCCATCGTGTTGTCTCTCTGGACCTCCAGACCTGATGCCAAGTGGTGCACAAAAGTGCCACAGACTTGACGGGTATGGAAGTCACCCCACAGTGACAACTGACTTGTCGAGTGATGCCATCCATTGGCCATTTGAGCGGCTCTTCCGCATGCCATCTGGTGGTGTGCCATTGACCCTGTTGGGTTCATCTGCCATGTTGCACTGAAAAGCGCCCTGCTGCCAGCGCCTTATTGGTGATGTACTATTTACCCCATAGCTGGAACCCTTTGTCAGAAAAGGCTTTGCTGGATTGGACATGTGCACCATATGCAAGACAGCTGCATTCCCAAAGACCTGTTGCATGAGGAACTTGCATTGGGGCGACACTCAGTGGGCCGTCCAGTTCTCTGCTTCAAAGATGTATGTAAGCGTGACATGAAGCTGACTGACATCGACCCTTACAGATGGGAACAATTGTCTTGCGATAGGAGAAGCTGGTGCCATGCAGTCTGCTCTGGAGTCAAGAAGGGAGAAGAGAGCCACAACCAGCAGTTGGAGGACAAGAGGAGAAGTCAGAAGCAGAGGCAATAGGAGCAGGCCCTCAACCCACCATTCAACTTCATCTGTGTCAACTGTGGAAGGGACTGCCATGCAAGAATTGGACTTCTGAGCCATTCTCAATTCTGCTCCCAAGTAGACTGATGACCAGCCAAGGCACTACCATCACCTCTCGAGATGGATGGATGCCAGCAGCAGCATCATTTACCCCATAGCTGAAACCCAGGCAGGTGCTACCACTCTGGGTCAGAGTGGACCTGGGAGCAATGGTGATTCAGGGGTAGCTCCACTTTCCCCAATACTCAAGTCCTCCCGGACCTGAGACTCACCACCAGTTGCAATTTAAAGTCATACCCAGGACTAATCCTCTTACAGTAAATATTGTAACACCAAATACAGTAAACCTGAAATTCAGCTATATGTGCAACATACTGTAAAAGAAAAATACATTACAAACAATTACTGAAAATACATTACATTCAATACCAAAAATGCCAAAAAGCAAGCTTTCACTGGATACGGAAATTTGCACATACTGTATATTGTCCATCAGTGTCTCAGAGGTACACTACTGGCCTGGCCTAATCCATCCTTTCTTCTGCATTTGGCCATAAATTTTCTTCATCATTACACCGAATGCTTTCTCCTGCCATACACTGAGGAAAAAAAAAATCTCTTAAAGTGCCTTATCCAGTCCTGGATGTCCTCCACTGTTATCTCCATACAACCAGCAGTCATTGCACCTAAAAGGGACATCTGGTCATGTGGGTGGTGGTCATAAATCTTCCACCTCTATGCAGAAAAAAATTCTTCAGTGGGGTTCAGGTAAAGAGAGTACAGTGGCAAGAATAATGACATCATCCTGGGATGAGCTGTAAACCACTCTGTGACTCGGCGGGAGTGACGAACGGCCACATTGTCCCATATAATCACAAATACTGGTAAATTCTGCCTCTCTGCTGAAAGTTTTTCATATGGTTCATCAATAATTGTATCGTCCTGTTGAGGCATAAATATTCTTCCCCTTCACCATGTGGGAGGTAACCGCTGTGTCCTACAATATTGAGCCAAAGACACCATGTCAAATCACAGTACTACTACTGTATACGCATATACACATCAATCAGATGCCTTCAGTCAGAATACTGTATAGTACCTGTTGGTTTACCTGTATTTATGAGATTTCATTACAGCTGCCCACCTTTGTAGGATTCACGTTGAAAGTTGAAATTTTCTAATAGCTCCAAGTCGACAAATATTGACTGAAGTTTCACAGAATGGTGGAATTTGTCAACATTTGGTTGGTGATTGATGCTAAGTGTAATTATAGTCCACAAGAGCCTTTTCTGAGGGATGGAACAACACATCTGAGGAAAATGTTCATATTCTTCATATTATTTTCTCCATTTTATTCCTTTACCTTGGCTGTATGAAGCCTACTACTTATGGCTATCAGTGATTCAACAGTATATGTCTGGTGTACATATTTCCTGAACCACTTGTAAGCATCTCACAGTTCCATCTTGTTCATTAAGTGTATTGCAACCTATATTTCACAGGTAACCACGCTGCATCATGGGAAGTACTATGCCCTGAAAAAGATCAGCAAAAAGATCATAGTACAGAAGAGGCAGGAACAACATGTGCTGTTTGAGAAGAGGCTCCTGCTGGACATTGAGTGTGACTTCATTGTCAGGTGAGCTTTGATTTCTAAAAGCCTGACCTTTTAAATGTGCACATCACTGCTATCACCCCAAGCTAAGTTGACTGTACGTCTATTTTAGGCTCCATGGCACTTTTAGAGACTCCCGCTACATCTATATGGTCATGGACTTCTGCTCAGGGGGCGAGATCTGGACCAAACTAAAAGAAGTGTAATTATTCTATTCTATTCTATTCTATTCTATTCTATTCTATTCTATTCTGTATAGTGTTAAAGTGTTACACAGCAGCTTCATGTCTGTGTGTGTGTTGCAGACACCGTTTTGAAGAGGACATAACTGTATTCATAGCAGCATGTGTAGTTGAGGCTTACGCCTACCTCCATAAGAAAGACATCATGTATCGAGACCTGAAGCCAGAGAACCTCATGCTGGACTCCGTGGGATACATCAAACTAGTAAAGAACTCTGATTTATTCAACAGAAATTCCAATATCACAGACCATCTCTTTTCATTTTATAGCACTGTTATTGTGACGTCTTCAAAATGTTATTAACCAATGTGTTATTAGAAATATGCACATGTTCCTAGACATACAAAATGCATTTCCCATCTTTGATGGTTCTCCTTAAAGCAAATATGACCAAATTATGACTAAAATTACTGGAGGTTTTGGATTTAAAAGGACGTTTTATGTCAGTTTTATTACCTCAACCAACTTTGTTGAAGAAGGTTATGTTTTCACATCTGCTTGTTTGTCTGTTCCCAACGTAACTTAAAAAGTAGTGAATGGATTTCGGTGAAATTTGGTGGAAAGGTGAGCCATGCGTCAAGGAACAATTGATTATATTTTGATGCAAATCCAGGTATATATGTATGTGGATCCAGGATTCAGATATGTTTGCAGATCTCTGATTTTTTTTTCTCTTTTTCGAATGTAACTCAAAAAGTACTGAACGGATTTGGATGATATTTGGTGGAAAGGAGGGCCATGGATCAAGGAACAATGGATTAGATTTTGATGCAAATCCAGATATGTATGTGGATCCAGGATCTGGATATGTTTGTAGATTTAGGATTTTTTTGCCTTTTTCCAACTTAACTCAAAAATTAATGAACGGATTTGTATGACATTTGGTGGAAAGGTGGGCCATGGACCAAGGAACAATTGATTAGATTTGGATGCAAATCTGGATATGTATGTAGATCCAGGATCCGGATGTGTTTGCAGATATCTGATTTTTTTTTGTCTTTTTCCAACATAACTCAAAAAGTAGAGAGCAGATTTGGGTGAAATTTGGTGGAAAGGTGGGCCATGGGCCAAGGAACAATTGAATAGATTTTGATGCACATCTGGCTATGTATGTGGATCCAGGATCCAGATATGCACACAGATCCAGGATTTTTTTTGTCTGTTCCCAACGTAACTCAAAAAGTAGCAAATGGATTTGGATGAAATTTAGTGGACAGCTTTAGTATTATCCGAGTTTCAAATGATTTGATTTGGACATTGATAATGTGTGGCATGCCGGAAGTATGCATTCTACTCTAGCCGGAAGTATGCATTCTACTCTACCGAGTGCCCTTCTAGTTCCACCCTCAGCTCAAAATAATATGGGCTGAGCTACTGTAAGTTGCTAGTTTATATGTGTTTTTGACCATTCAATAGAATATACATCTCTCTCTCTTTCTCTCTCTAGGTGGATTTTGGTTTTGCTAAGAAGCTCCGGCGAGGACAGAAGACATATTCTTTTTGTGGAACTCCAGAGTACATGGCTCCAGAGATTATTCAGAATCAAGGCCATGACTTTGCTGCTGATTTCTGGTCTCTAGGCGTTCTGGTCTATGAGCTCCTGGTAGGCAGGTAGGATCAAAATGAACCAGAACATGCCATCATAACTGGTCGTTAAACATGGACAGATGTACAGAAACATGTGTAGATATACAATTGCCCTTAGACTTTCATTAGATGCTTTATGTACACTTTTTAAAAAAAAAAAAAAAAATCTGTCTCATACCTCAGTCTCCAGTTGCTCAAACTGCCTTGATCAGAATTCTATTCAGTAAATATGACTTTCTGTCTTGAAATCTGCATGATCATGCCATCAAACTGTTTTGAAGACAGTTCTGATCCCCACCTTGCATCATGGTGTAAGAAAGAATTTTGTTTTAATTGTTATGAATGAATGTAACTTAATTATAGTAGGCATTGTTTTGCAATAGAATGATTGACAGGCACCTAGCATCATAAGCTAGTTAACTAACATTAGCGCTGTATTCGAGATATCACACTTGGAACAAACTTGAATTATGAGTCATGAATCTTTTCTACAAGGAACAAAATATTCGAATCTAGATCGAAGCAAATCTATTTTTTCTTCATTTTTTTTCTACTGTATGTGTGTGTATGTGTTTAAGCCCACCTTTTTCAAGCTCAGAGCCACAGAACATCTATGCCAAGATATTGGATGGTGTGATAAAGTATCCCCCGCACATGGGAGAGGCTGCCAGATCTCTTATTAGCAAACTGTGCAGGTAAATGCCAAACTCTTTGATGTGACTTCACTTTGGAAAATGAGATTATGGGGTTGGAAAAAAAAACAAACAGCTTTTTTCTTTTTGCTAAAAAGTGTGTACCTTCCAAAAATAAATTAGAAACCAATTTTAGATAAAATTGTAAGAAGAAAAAAGAAAGAAAGAAATAATCTATCTATCTATCTATCTATCTATCTATCTATCTATCTATCTATCTATCTATCTATTTCCTTCCATCAATTCCTTCATTTATTATTAATTTATTCATTTAAAATTATGAACTCAAGCTATTTTGTTGTTGTCATTGACTTTTGTAAGAATTGAGTTTTTAAAACTATTTATGCTTCATTGTTTTAGACCACGCACGGGTCAAAGGTTAGGAAACACCAAAAATGGAATCAAAGATGTCCGTAGTCACAGGTACACATACGCACATCCACATCCATCTATTCATTTATAACGCACGATAAATCAGGATATTGCTGTGTTATTATATTAATGTAACAGCACTTTATATACTGTACAGTGCAGATGTTATCAATTTACACGTTCTTTTGTTCCATCAGGTGGTTTAACATCATGAACTGGCACAAACTGAGGATGAGACAAATCAACGCTCCAACGGTTAAACTCATCAGAAAGGTCAGTCCTGAAAAACATGAATTCCCTGACTACCGTGTAAGGATGCAAGGAGTAAAACACTTGGGGATATAATGTCACAGGAAAATAATCAGTAACGGTGGTGTGATGAATATTATTCGCAATCAATTCCCTTCTGACTTCTGAGATCAGGGAAAGCAGCATGCACTTGTGGCCTTCTTTAAATTGAACCCTGGTTGCTGCATAAGTGTGCATCATTTACAGCGCCCTCCACAATTATTGGCACCCCTCGTTAAGATATGTTCTTAGGCTTCGAATAAATTCATTTTTTTTTTAAATATAGGACAACAATGCAAAGAAAGAGAAATATCCAACCTTTAATTCAAGTGCATTTAATCAGTGGGGAAAAAATCCCACATTAAGAAATAATTCTTTTATATGAAATCATGTGTGACACAATTATTGGCACCCCTGATGTTAATACTTTGTACAACTCCCTTTTGCCAACAAGACAGCACTTAATATTCTCCTATAACATTTCACAAGATGGGAGAATACAGAGAGAGGGATATTCGACCATTCCTCTTTGCACAATCTCTCTAAATCATCCAGAGTCCTGGGT
>JAOANJ010000026.1:66680058-66690579 GCA_026413345.1 Ariopsis seemanni | reverse complement strand
CACCCGTAGTCAGCTGGGATAGGCTCCAGCTTGCCTGTGACCCTGTAGAACAGGATAAAGCGGCTAGAGATAATGAGGTGAGATGAGATGTTGAAACATTTCATTATTTTTAAGGCATTTTTGGTCTACAGCATTTTTTAATATGTGCCTACGGGTAAGACTTTTGCACACTACTGTAGGCTATTTAAAAAAAAAAGATCAGGATACAGTAGTTACTGAAGATAAGTGAATCAATGAATAAAGCCAAGATTGTAACAAATGCAGTAAATGTGTCTCACCACACACACACACACACACATACACAATCACCACACTATCTCACAAGGTTCAGAACCAACTGCTCACTCCTGCCAGCATGACCATAAAAAGCGCACACTCCAACAACTTTTTTGTTGGGTCCCAGTGCACACCTCTAGGGTGAAGTCTTGCCATATATTCAGTTTGCAACACCAGATATCCTTTTGTGAGTGTCTTGTTACTGTTCTGCACTTCCCCAGACAATGCATATGCCAAATTAACTTCTCCTTGCTTACCTTGGCCTCCGAGGTGAGTTCCAAGTAGCATAGCCGATTACCAAGTCCCTCAGCAGACAAACAGAACTTGCGATTCTCCTTCTGAATGCAGGCCACACACTGCAACACCACCTCATCATCCTGTTGGGAGAATGGACACAAATGTACGGCTGAAACAATATGTCAACTCCGACAACTCTAATCCCTTTAGGCAAAGGAACAAGCATAAAATGTTGTTGTTGTTGTTGTTGTTAAAGGGTAGCAAACCAACTAATGTACATGCCACAATGTTTGCTGAGACAAATCCCAAAAACATTTTCCACCAAGTATGGAAATAGCAGAATATTTCTGAATATTTCTGAATCAGCTTTTCTGTATAGACAAGTAAAGATATTCATTGCAATGATGGAGTGGTGGAGTTAGCTGCTATCCTTCAGAACAACGATTTTGTTGTTTCTTTAAAGTGATTAACCAGGAAATTTTGAAATTACGGGGCTATGAAATGTCATTATGCATTAATACAAGATGTTCTAGATGAAAAAAAATTAAGCCGACTTAAGCTTAAAAAAAACATATTAAAGTTGTAACATCAGTCCGTTGGGCCATTTCCCCGGGCATGGCTATATTGGATTAGCCAGAAACATGGATGTATTAGGAGACAAAAACGAGGGTGGCACTGCGTGACGTAGGATTCCGCACGTCTTCTTTATTCCATCCTGGATCCAAGACGTTTGGCCGAGTGGCTCCATCAAGTAAAGCGAGAAAACTTTACTCCTGGAAAAAGCAGCAAATTGTGCAGTGAGCATTTTACAGAAGATTGTTTTGTGGAGGACTTGGATGAAAAAAATAACTAAAATCACCGAGAAGCGAGACACGAGGCAGACACGACAACTGAAGCCAGACGTGACCTCAACTTTGTTTAGCCACAAAACACCGACAGCATACTATGTCACACATCAAACAGATGGAAGCACGTAAACTTCTTTTTTTAATAAACAGGCAACAAACTAGCGACTACTTTATTCCGATTCCTTTTTTAATACTGCATTGCCATATTTTTTGTGGAGAAATGCAAAAACTTGACCAAGAAGTCACGCTAGACCCTAATATTATACTATAGTCTAGTATAGCATGCACTTGTACACCTCCGCTGTACTCATGGAAAATAACATCATGCACAAAAAGAAATAGCCCCGTCTATTCTATTTTCATCACTTTATTGGTTATATCGTTAAGAACAAATTCAACATGCAGCTTTTTTATAAAGGACGGACATAAAGACCGACTTTTAGCTCAATTTTGTTTATTTGCGAGATGTTTCCTTGAATGTGAAATTATTTTTGTTTTCCAGTTGAAGAGCTGCATCACTGTGCACTCAGTATGGCAGAAAGAACACTGTAGCCATCTTTATTGTTTAATCAGACATGAAGAACACGTTCTCATACAGTCTGATCATCTCACACGATGGGACAACTCATATTTGTAAAAGGCTGCAGGAATCACTCAGTGTAAAACCAGCTTGCGTGAGTTTGATATTCTAAATGGTTTTTTTTTTACTCCTAAACTCATCCATGTTCATGAAGCTCTACCCCAGACCAGGATCTAAAGTGGCCCACAGAGTGTCCGACTGACACTCATGGCTCATCCAACCACAAACAAGTATTCAGGACTGGAAATCAGTTTTCCAAATGGGATTTCTCAGGCACTTAATAGACTAAGTTTATGACCTAAACAGTATTTTAAATCATGTTCTACATATATATATATTTCAGGTTATTTCCACAGTTAAGAAAAAAAATAAATAAATACATTTATTGCATCTTTAAGTCATGTTAGATTATTTTGTGTAATATGATGGTGGTGTAGTGGTTAGCACTGTTGCCTCATGGCAAGAAGGTTCCGGGTTCGAGCCCAGCAGCCGGTGAGGGCCTTTCTGTGTGGAGTTTGCATGTTCTCCCCGTGTCTGCGTGGGTTTCCTCCGGGTGCTCCGGTTTCCCCCACAGTCATGCAGGTTAGGTTAACTGGTGACTCTAAATTGACCGCAGGTGTGAATGTGAGTGTGAATGTTTGTCTGTGTCTATGTGTCAGCCTGGCAACTTGTCCAGGGTGTACCCCGCCTTTCGCCCATAGTCAACTGGGATAGGCTCCAGCTTGCCCGCGACCCTGCACAGGATAAGTGGTTACATATAATGGATGGATGAATAATAATAATAATAATAATAATAATAATAATAATAATAATATCCAGTAAACTTCTTATTTTAAGTTGTGGTGACAACTCTATAACTCTGGATGAAATAAAAATAGAAAGCTGTCAATTAAATAGATATACAGTATTAGATTGACCATATACAGCTAGTTGGTTCACAAATAAACTTGAGTTCTAATAGCTATTCTTTTTATTTCACCTAACTTTTACACCAGTATCAGAACACTGACTGAGCTATAGATTAACATTATTTTATATACTATTAGAAATTTTTAAATTTTTTTAAATTTTTACAAAAACATTTTGTGCCAAATGAGTTTAAAAAAGAACTAAGTCATTGTATTTTCTGATGTTCTTTTTGCCTTACATTAAAAAAAAAAATCATTTTCCTGGTATGGGTTGCAGTGGATACAGCAGGAGAATTCAGGGCACTGTGCACACACACACACACACACACACATTCACATCAGCAGGAAATTTAACAGAGACAAATTGGTGTGAGGAAACTCGAGAACATGAAAGAAACCCACATGAACACTGGGAGGACATGTAAAACTTCACACAAGGCAGTGTAACAGTTACCTCAAAAACCACACAAAAAGACCTGAAAGCAGCCCAAACAATTTGGACATTGGACATTTTCCTTCTTATTCTCAGACTTTAGTGGAGAAAAAAATATTTGTGGTATCTGCATTTCCATCATCGCCTGGTATGGTATCAGTATCAGGAAGCATTTATTGATAGACACTTCAAAGCACTTCTGTATGTCACTCTGAATAAGGGCAGCTGTCAATGCCATAAATGTGAATGTAAATATAAATGGTACTGTGAGTTGGCCTAGTGGTTAGCGTGTCCACCTCTCGATTGGGAGATCATGAGTACTACTCACAGTCGGGCCATACCAAAGACCATCATAAAAATGGTACCTACTGCCGTCTGGCAAGGCACGCTGCAATACAGATGCGAGTGGGGAGTCAAACTCTCACGGTTACCAGAGGACACGCCCCCCACTGTAACCCGAGCTATGTGAGAGGCCAAGCGCTATGACAGTATTTATTTACTACACTATCTATTTTATTTATTTTTTTGTTTGCTTCCTTGCTTACTTCCTTATTTATTTATTCCATATACTTAACTACATGCTTGGATTTTTTTTTTCAATCTACATCACAGTATTTATTTACTACACAATTTATTTATTTACTTATTTTTTTTTTATTCCATGTTTTTTAAGTACATGCTTGCATTGTTTTTTATCCACATCACAGTATTTATCCATCCCTCTATTTATTTATTTATTCCTTCCATATACTGTATTTAACTACTACATGCTCATATTAAAAAAAAAGTATTTGTTTGTTTATTTATTTCATATATTTAACTACAAGATCTGATTTTTTTTGTCCACATCACAGTATTCATTTACTACACTATTATTTATTTATTTGCTAATTAATTAATTAATTCAGTATATTTAACTACATGCTCCGATTTTTTTTTCTCCACCTCACAGTACTTACGACACCATTTATTTATTTGTTCATTTATTCCATATGTTTAACTACATGTTTGGATATTTTTGTCCACATCACAGTGTTTATCTACGACACTATTTATTTATTTATGTATTTATTTAATAACTATATTTAAATCCATGCTCAAATATTTTTAGCCACATCAAACTGTTTATTGACTATATTACACTGTACTATTTATTTATTTCATATCTTTAACGATATGCTATAAGTGTTTTTTTTAAAACCCACATCACTGCACTTTATTTTTATTAAATCCGCACGTCACTACATTCAGTTCATTAATGGATTATTTTGTTTTCACTAATTCTCTATTTATTTGGTGGATTTTTTTTCTTTGCATGTTGAATAAAGCACTTTTTCCCCCATGATGTCACAGGAAACTGCGCTTGAAAATATGTCCACCAGTAACATGCTGATGGGAACCATGCCAAAGAACCGTCATCACTAACCACACACGCACACACACACACGCCTATACAAAGTCCATCAGTTAATGTGGCAAACTAATGAAGTGCAGTGATTGACATTTCTGGGCGAACGATGCTCCACTCATCACCCAGGACACACACACACTCACACACACACACTCACTCACACACACTCACACACACACACTCACACACACACACTCACTTATCTGACCTGCCATAAGAGAAAAACGAATAGTTACTCGGCACGCTAATGGCGCCTGTTATGCCAACCATTCAGTCATCAAGTCTCAAACTAATCTTTATAGCGCTCGCATCGATCAGCACAGCCTCGCTGAATAATTTCCCATCACAAACACGCAAATGTTGCTCTGGGACAGAAGTACAAGATTGACTTTGCGAAGAAAAATGACTAAACGTTGTGTTCGTTTGCTGTCGCGCGCTCATATATTCTGTCGTGAAAATAAAATTGGGGCACGGGAGTGAGTTTCAGTGCTGGCTGGGGAATTTGTTCCTGTGATATATGAACCAGCTAACATAAAAGTAATTATAAATATTTCAAAAGGGTTTTTTTTTTTCAAAGAATAAATAAATCGATAAAAAATCCATCTGATGTCAAAAAAAGAATCCGATCACAGCCTACAAACAAGTCGGGACATAATCTTTCATACTCATCCTTACAAGTGTGGAGATCGATAGCAACACCAAGCTGGAAAGATCTCAGGTGTTGGATTTAGCCGAGACGTTTTGATTTGATTTGATTTGGACTTGTTGGTGCTGCTCGGCCCTCTCTAAACCCTGGAGGAACGGACTGTGTGAACTCTCTGAAATGGCCGGGCGTAAAGAGAGAGCAGAAGTGCGATCGAAGCAGGAGACTGAATGTGGACAGAGCGTTTGTGTTTGTGGGTGGACGTGTGAAGGCGAGGTGGCGAGAAAAGAAAGCATGCGTCCGTTGTGGAGACCCTTCTAATTGATACCTTCTTGATGGTATGCTTGGCGTCGGACTGAACGGATACGGAGCCACGTAAGTGTTTCACACTGCCGGGTCTTGTGTAAAATCCTTCACCTTTGATCCGTGTTGTGTTTCTACCGTTACACAATAGCCGAGCTGTTCTCCCTCACCTGCCATAACAAGCGCCGAGATCAACTTTATAGTTGCGGTCGACGATCACGACTCCTGCCGGACCTCGAGGCCCTAAATCACGCGTGGGGAATTGGCCATAAATCCAGACAGATTAATTGCTGCTCTGTTTTCTTTTCATTGAGAACACTTTAAAATGTTATTTCAAGCCAAACCTGGGACTTGCATGGCACCTGTGGCACTAATGGGACATATCCGATTCGCTACGTTTGGCGAGGGCCGGCGTGGAGCCTGTGCTTTTCATTAAGGCCGGCGCTCGATATCGAAGGACTGTCCGGTGTTCTTTATTTTTATTTTATTTTTTTTTCCCAGGCTGAGCAGTTGCAGCACTGTGGGAGTGGAAAGAGGTGGAAATGTGAAAGTACATTTCACAGAGTCTTTATGAGCTCCTCGAGGCAGAGTTTAGCTCGTGAGAGATTTGAGAGAGAGAGAGAGAAAAAGAGAGAGAGAGAGAGTTTAGCCAGGGCTGAAAGAAACCACTTGGCAGGAGGTTCGGTTCTGAGTGGAAGGACAGGCTGCCTGCCTCTCTAACAGCAGCTGACCACTCAAAAACACACTTGGTGCTCATGCCTAAGTGAGGAAAAATCTCAAAAAATCACTCTGAGATGATCTTTCCAGACATAGAGTTTTGTGAGATGTGTGTGTGAGGGAGAGAGAGAGAGAGAGAGAGAGAGAGAGAGAGAGAGAGAGAGAGATGACCCTGCCAGTGGTTTGCCATAACCCGACCTCATCAGGCAGGCAGACAGAGGTCTCTCCTGCTGCTGAGATGATGCTGATGGGCATCAGGTCTGTGACCAGAGTGCAAAAAACCATGTGGGGTACATGCTGACCAATCCACTCTCAACATCCTGCTGAAAGACAGAGAGAGAGAGAGAGAGAGAGAGAGAGAGCACATTTCGAAGATGATGATGATGATCCAGAACCCTTCGAAGGCCATTTTGATAGACAGACAGCGAGGCAGGTGGATGGACAGATGGCTAGACAGACAAAATGGAGGGAAGAAAATGGCAAAACTTTGCAGAAAGCAGAACAAACACATTACAGCGAGCTCAGGCTGAGATTATGGGATAAGGGCGGCAATTTGCTTCCGATCTCACATCTGCACACGAGCCTCGGTGTAAATCTACAGTATCGCTCGGCGCAGATCATCATGCAAATTGCGGTATTATGGGACCGGGGGAGTCGGGATTTTCTGTAACAAACAGCACTTTAAAAAAGAGAGAAGCAGAGCACGGACGCGTGTCCATGAAAGCATGGTGATGTCTTCAATGCTGACGGTTTTGATGCAATGCAGATGAAATCCAAAGTTCGTCAATTCTGTCGGAAAATGGTGGATCGTTTCTGCCTTGTTCAAATCAAACGGCACTTTGAGCACGCTGGGATTTGACGATTTAAAAAAAAAGACAAAACAAACCAAAAAAAAAGAAAAAAAGTGGTGTTGGTGGTTGATCCTGAATACTGACGTTGTCATTGTTTTTTAATCCGTTGTTTTTTTGTTCTTGTTCATTTAGTCAGGGAATACTGTGGTTTAATGAGTGCTGATGTTTAGTGGTGTTTCATGCAGACATGAAGGTTTAACTGATGTTCAGTGTTGGTGATTAATGATGAACACAATCATTCGGAGTAAATGTTGGTGTTTGCTGGTGAATAATTGGGCAGTTGTTTGATGCAGTGGTGTATTTTGGTAAAACTTGTATTTTTGATGAAAGCTGCTGCTTTATGGTGTTTAATGTGGGAACAGGGCTCATATTTTTACTGTTTGATACTCGGCATTGGTGTTTGACTGACAACGTTGGCGTGATTTAGTGCCTGATGGACATACTGATGTTTGAAGGAGAATGATGGTATTTTTGCCAAGGAATGTTCATATTTCATGGAGAATGTAGGTGTTTGAGGCAAGGAATGTTAAGTGTTTGACACAGGATGTAGTTTTTGCCAGGGATTGTCAGTGTTTGGCAAGGAATGTAGGTGTTTGATGGAGAATGTAGGTGTTTTGGAAAGGGATGTTAGTGTTTGATGGAGAATATTGGCATGATTTAGTGCTTGATGGTCATACTGGTGTTTGAATGAGAATGATGGGATTTGTCAGTGAATGTTTGTGTTTGAAGGAAAATGTTCAGGTTTTGGTCAAGGAATGTAAGTACTTGACAGAGAATATAAATGTTTGGTGGTGAATGTTGGTGTTTGTGGCAAGGAATGTAGGTGTGTGATAGAGAATGTAGGTATTTGGTGGAGAATGTCAGTGTTTTTGTCAGGGAACATAGGTGTTTGATGGAGAATGTTGGACTTTTTGCAAGGGATGTCTGTGTTTGATGGAGAATGTCTTTTTGTCAAGGAATATAGATGTTTGATGGAGAATGTTGGTGTTTTTTGCAAGGAATGTCGGTGTTTGATGGAGAATGTCTTTTTGTCAAGGAATACAGGTGTTTGATGGAGAATGTTGGTGTTTGATGGTGAATGTCAGTGTTTGTCAGGAAATGTAGGTGTTTCATGGAGAATATTGGACTTTTTGTGAGGAATGTAAGTGTTTGATAGAGAACGTAGGTGTTTTTGTCAGGGAATGTGTGTGTTTGATGGAGAATGTTGGTGTTTGAATGTTGGATCTTGTCTAACAATCGGGCTGATGTGGAGTTATTTGGTGTTTGTTGGAGAAACAGTGTTTGAAGGAGAATGTTTATGGGGAGTACTGCTGAATAATGTTAATGAATGATGGAGGTTGATGAATGTTTGCATGCTGTGAGCTGAAAAACGGTGGTGTTAATCAGTGGGCATGTTTATGTGTTTAGCCTTCAGGAATATTAGAGTTGGAATCGGGAATGCTTGTGGTGTTGGATCATGGTGTTTGGTGAACAATAGTGGTGCGGGTTTACTGGTTAGTGTATGCTGATGGTCAGAAGGCTCTTGGGGAACCAAACCCATCACCATCTTTAGGACTTGCTAATCAAAGTGTACAGCTGTACAGGAAAGTAAAACTGTCGAGACCTGCTTTATATAAAGATCTCAACTCAATCAGTGTAAAAGTTTCTTCGGCTCACGCCGTATGACATGAACTTCTGTGATCGAATACAGGAAAGGTGGTGGATTTTGAACCGTCTCACTGTGGATTGACCGAGCGAGCCACTGAAGTGTGTCTGACGGACATGTGGGCAGGCGCGAGAATTCGTTTTCCGGCGTCGAATCTGTCCATCATCGGCCCAGTGTACGTACAAGTCGAGAGACGTGCGTGCGCGGACTGCCTGCTGCAGATGAACAGCTCTGCCTGCTCGAACTTCACATGTACTTGTGTTTATTCCCTCACATGAGGTCTATCAAGGCAGATCTGTGATATACGACATGACCGACAGCGAACCGGCACCGAGCTATTTCTTACTCTTATTATGAGCGCGTTGCACGCCGAGAACTGTGACAAAGGCACGGCTGTGTGAATCACAAGAGGTGTGAGGAGAAAGAAAGGAAAAGACAAAGCGAAAGCATGCGGTGTTTGCCATTGATGGCTTGCCTTTGGGGCAGAAGCGGGACTCCAAATCGAAACGCCCATGCAGAGAGATGAACTTGTTAAATGCCACCGTGATTAGCAGAAGGAGAGCCAAGGCACTTTTGTTTGAGAGCCATCACTGGCTCATATCTGTAAAAAAATAAATTAATTAATAAAGAAAGAAAGAAAGAAAAACCCTGTGATGTTCACCACACCTCCAGGGCAAGAGAGAGAGAGAGAGAGAGAGAGAGAGAGAAGAAAAAAAAGGTAGGAAAGGTAAAAACACAGCAGGTGCTTCATGCCAATTGGAGAGCGTGAGCAGTGAAATAGTAATGGCTTTTTAATGTTTATGAGTTTGGAAAGAACTTTGTGATGAGAGGTTGATAGAATTTGGAAAGCGAAGCCCCACAATTACATCTGCTGATATTACGTCCCTGGTGGTTTAAGACTAATAAGAGCTTCTGAAACGAAAAGGAGGAGGGAAAACACACACCGAGCACGTCTGATGTGGACGCGCTACGCCGCACTAATCTATAGACTTAATAATTTATGAGATTTATGGCTCCAGCTCTGCCGTAATACAATCTCGCATTAACCACTGCTCCTGCACCACCGTTCCTTCTCAATATGAGCGTAATCTTCCTCCTCGAGCTGCGACTTAGATGTAACATCAGCAGAATTATTACAGGAGCCCGGCAATGCGTCACACGCTGGAGAGATCCGAGGCGCTCACGTGACGGGATGGATAATGCACGGATTCCGCTCCACTCCGTTCTCTCCAACATGGGTTCATCTGAGAATAAGTGTCACTGTTTAAATATAAAGCTGTGTCTTCTTACACTTATAAAAATAGGAAAGGTGTGTGTGTGTGTGTGTGTGTGTGTGTGTGTAGAGGTTTACATTTTTTGATCAAGGTCAATAGTAGTCCTGAAAAGGAAAAAAAAGCAAACCAATATGGACAAAAGCAACTTCCTGAGTGACAGAAGGTGAAATTTTTATTTATTTTTTAGAAAGAATAGATGGTCAATATTCACACATCCAGATGATGAACATGGGGCCGAGGGAAAAGTGGGAGAGGGGTCAATACTCTCCATCCAGAGACGAGAGATGATCCATAACTGTGAAGATTCATCAAGCTTACACCTGATACTCACCCAACACCTCATATATATATATATATATATATATATATATACACACCAAGCCAACACACAAACT
>JAOANJ010000026.1:66353993-66364462 GCA_026413345.1 Ariopsis seemanni | reverse complement strand
GATAAGTATAATATTTAATTGCAATTAGTTGCCAATACGAGTCACGATATAAGGTTACTAAAACCGAAAACGTAATTATATAACACGTTAATTAAGAAATAAAGCAAGTTTAAAAATGACTTCAGTTCCCCTTCAAGTGAAGCTCTTGATTTGTATCTGCATGATTTTATGCATCAAGGGATTGGCTGATTGGATCAGGGCTTTCCCCAAAGTGCAGACACATGGTGCTCTGCTACGCTGTGCGAAGTTGGCGCTGTGCTGTCATGTGCACACCAAAAAAAATTAAAAATAATAATTATATACATCAATCAATACCGTAAGCTGAACAATGTAGAGTACTTTCCGCACTGAAATCTCTCCTATTCCCCTCCGAAAATGAGTAATAACTACAGAAATACGAAGATATTGTAATATATAGATCTAGATTATCCTGGTACTCGACCCAGAAGTGGAAGTGTTTCGCTGCGTGCACTGACTGCCATTCGCAAACATACATAAAACCATGTTGTAGGTACTGGGCGCTAGATGGCGCTGTTGCGTGATTTGACCTCGATTCTGTTCCTGGTACTATACGGCAGGCTTTTGCGTGTGACTTTTGCTTGTTGGGTTGCACGTCTGTAGCTGACAGCCGTGTTGCTATCATTCTAATTTCAGCTGCTATATCGTTCAATATTATGCATTTTTCTTTTTTTCTTATTGAGTGTTTCCATCTCAAATCTAATTTTACCCTTTAAAATTTTGCCCCTTGGATATTTCACAAGGTAAAAAACAGCAAATGTAATAATGTGCCTAAACCAGCCCCAGATGCCAGCAGAAGGCACCATTTGAAGAATCTAATTAGAAAATTTTTCAGGGGGAGCGTGCCCCTGGGACCCCCCTTGTGGCTGGGCCTTATGGGCTGGGCTCCGCTTCAGTAGCACCGCTGGGATTTTTTTTTTTTTTTTTCCCTGAGGAAAGCCCTGTAAACAACTGCATAAAACAGCAGGTGGATGGGTGTGCCTAATAAAGTGGCCGGTGAGTGTGTATGAGATCTGCTGAATGTTTTAAAGTAATACGGCTCATGATATTCAGGAGATCTTTGTTCTGAAGAACGATAAGACGAACAGGTGCTACTAGAGGACTCGATATTTCTGAATCGCCTCTATTGATCACCCGAGCGCTTTATCAGTCAGATTCTCATCAGATTGATGAATCAATCTGACTTTTCTCGCCACTGCGGGTGCTCCATCACATCCCCGGCTTATTAGTGTTCTCTAGAAGACATTTATTGACGGAGAGGACAAACTTACTTTTTCATTTTTATTCATTACGCTGAGCAAATCCTGCCGTGGATCTTTAGAACAGGGGAGGGAAAAAAAAGTAGTTCTTTTTAACAACTGATTTCTTGCGCTTCTACACAACCTGTGACGGATATGCACTCGAGCCTCTGTGCAGCATTGCTTTGCTCCCCCCCGTCTTTGAGTGTGATGCATTCAAAAGGGAACAGATCCAATCTGAGACGAGTTCACGGTCAAACTTGGCTCTTTCGCGAAATGGATTCGGCGGTGGTGTGGAATTGGCGTGGCAGGACGCATTGTCAGGACCGAGATCCTTTGTGCCATCTGGAAGTCTCGCTCGGTCGGTGTGGCAAATACATGAGTAATGGCACAAAGCCTCTGTTACAAGGGCATCCAATTAGATTGAGGTCTGAATAGGGCACAGAGACACGATCTACATATCCATTCATCACGCCGTGTCATGTTTCGCACTGTCTCGTTACAAATACGCTTGTACAGGCCGTGACCCTGGTGAGGGGGACAAAAAAAAAAGATCTCTGGGCCTGGATAAACAGGAAACAGCATGATGGTGCAGGCTGGTACCCTGAGTGTGAAATGTCAAATCTATAAAATGTAGAAAATACCGTCACTGTCACAGCTGGACGGTCCTGACCACAAACACTGCATGGCATTCTGTAATATTCTGAAAGGTTACAACAAACTAAATACATGATTATTAATGAACAATTATTCTCTGATATTCACTGAGCCTGAGCATAAATACACACGATTATTTAAAAATAAAAAATAAAAAAATCATGTAACTTTGCGGCGCAGACTTGTGTCCATTATTTCCGCCGAGTCACAAAAAATACTTTGTTTTGAAACAGATAAAATAAATCCCAACTCCACCTTCCCTTTGAATAGTTTTAGACCAAACTTCACAGCATCTTTAGTGATTTTAGGAACAGCATTTTCTTTCATCATTTGTAATTCTTCCTCACTTACAGTGACGAAGCGATCGGCTGCCATTATTGCCGAGTCACTCGAGACGATTATCGATAAATATTCTATCCACATTCACTGGTTATGAGCAATCGTGCACTCTGATTGGCGACTCTGCTACTAGGATATCAGCTCATATACCGTGAGTAGAGAAAACAAAAATGGCGGAGCACGTTGCTGAACCAACCGAGGACGAAATAAAAAGTACTCGAAAACAAAGCCACAAAAATTTAAACGAAACAGAAATAGCTAAAATATAGTTTTTAGAAGAAAAAGAAGAAAACCCCAAAAAATACAGAGCAACAAAATATGGAATGAAAGTATTTGATATTAAGAACTTATCTTTTTTTATTTTTCAAGAATTATCATCGCATTTTTCAGAAATTGCTCCTGTCATTTTGCCAGTTTGTTTACATTCTATGCAGAAATTATTTTGGACATTTTGTTATTTTTATTTTTAAATCGCATTTGCAAAAAAAAAAACGCTCTGTTTCTCAAAACCCAGTGAATGTGGATAGAATACAACAGTTACTCCACTCAATCTCAGTGCTACGCGTCTCGTCGGCTATCGGCTCATGTACGACTCAATTTCGTGGAATAACTGTTAAATAGCCTGGATTTCTAAACCAACCAATCAAAGTGCACAATTTTAGTCACCTGTGTATTTATAGTAAAAACATAATTCTCGATGTCCTGCATTTTGATTTGAGTGAGCTTTAAATTTTTATATCCTATTCCCAGATCATTTTGTAAAATTCACAACACTTTCTATTAGGATAAGAAAATCTGAAGCTTGATTTAAGCGAATATATCCAAGGTTGAATCTCATCGTATTTGGTTTACTGATTATTCCATTCAGAAGGTCACTAAATCTGAGTATATTCATTTGCTAAAATGTGATTAAATCCAAAACAAGGTTCTGGGATTAAAGCCTCTTAATTAACCTGTTAAACTCTGATCCAGATCTTCTTTAAAAATGTAAATTTGACATGAACGAGTCTACTTGAGGTCTGAATCCTTTCTTTTGCTTTCACAGCTTTCCTACATTAAGCACATCATCTCATGTGCTTGATTTTGTACGCAGATTACTAATAATTAATTCTTACAGGTTTTTTTTTTTAAGCACTAAAATGACGACAACTCATATCCTGAATACAGGAGTCCTTTTTTTTTTTGTAAAACTTTACTAATGTCTATTTCCAGAACAAAGCATCCACACAGATTAGCAAAGAGAACTCCCTGCAAACTCGGGACATTTTAAAAGGTCAGTACAAACAGCTCTAGGAGTTCTGGACTTTTCCATCAGTGCTAAAAAGCCCTACAAGGCTTGACGACATGACAGCGATCAAAACTGGTGTGTTGCACACTTAAATTTCACGTTAAATTGGTCAGCAGCAAACAAATCCCATGATGGTTTATCGATTCCTGGAACGAATTCCCATCCTGCAGAGCAATAACAGATTCCTGAGGCAGAGAGTGAGCAAATCTCACATTGTTTTGTGACTGGTGTCCCAGCACGACCGAATAAATAAATAAAGAAATAAAAGAAAGAGAAATATCTCTCTCTCTTAAAAAAAAAAAACAAAAAACAAAAACTGAACTATCCTTTCTTTAATAAAACGTAGGCAATCTTATCTTGCTGATCGATATTTTGGCCTGTATATGACTGATTTCACCGCAGGGCTTCGATTCAAACTCAATTTCAACTGAAACATGACGGAACGTTGCGAAGGAAACGATTGAAAAGGCGACTTCATCGTTTATCCTTGACTCTCTGTAATTCACTGCTCTTTTGTGAGCTCCTGTAAAAATTTAAATAAATAAAAAAAAAAACATCAAAGCTCTAACGTGCACTTCTGGATATATGAAAAATTGTAAAGGTTTAAATCTTTTTGAGTGCCCTAATCAAAGCGTCCTCGCATGAGAGGTTAGTGGAGTGTCCTTGATGGCTTCGTTGAATGCTTCCGATACAAACGCTGTAAGTTTGCAGCAAATTAAAGAGAAGGGGCCACAGAGGACGGCAGGGTGCGCGATGACAGTTTTATGAAAGGCTATAAAGCATGTGGATGAGTGAGATTTTGCCGGAGTCTCGCTTTTATGACGACTTCCCCGAACGCGCCGTACTCTTTAACACGGGGCTTACACGAGGGACGCTAATGGTGACTGGTGTTCCCTTGATGAAAGGAAGCAGCTGACAAACAAGCTCTTAAACTGAATCAAGGGACACGTGTTGGCTCGGAAAGCATGGGAACGGGAGCCATATTGGCCAGATTTGAGGCAATACTTGCCAATAAACAAAATATTGTGCTCCTGAGCTTCGAATCTAATCTAATCTGGCGAGGAGGCGGTTGAGCAGAGGCGCAGAGCTGTCCACAAAAGCCTGCTCAGATCTCTCCTTTGAGGACAAGCCCACCATTACTCACTGTAGCTGGATCATTTTGGAAGCTAAGTCAAGGAGAGGAGACATATTGGCTTGGAAAAAGTTGAGATGAGGGGAAATGAGAGGCATGCTGTCACTACAAAGCGCACAGAGTTGACGCTCACGCTAGTGATGATGACCCCACCTAAGGGCTTAAAGAACGATAAAAAAAAAATGGAAGAAATACATCTAAGGAAAGGCTTAAAGGCTCAGCCAAGGCACCTCCAGGCAGTTGGGTAAAGGGGAACACACACACACACACACACAAAATTATGCACAGCTCTGCACCACTGGCCTGAAAGAACTCTTTGGAAAAAACACACACACACACACAATGGGTTTCTCTCAAAACCCAAACATCAGTCAACAAGGAAAACACGGTCTTAGAATCCACTCACACAAGTAATAAGTCCAAAGGAAAAGCGATCTGAAATCGATGGTCTCAAACGGGATGGCTGATTACACGGAGTTCTTTAAAAACTGCTGGAGGCTGTGAGGGAATTTTGCATTTAATGCTGATCAATCAAGGAAACACACCAATTAGTTAAGCAGACCATCGATGTCGAGACGAACGCCAAACACCATCGGAGCAAACCGAAGCCAAGAGGAAGCCATGGATCGCTTCAGCACGAGGTTAACAGGGTGCATCATTTTCCAGACATTGAGCCCATGTCCCGCACCTACACGCTCGATACACAGGGGGTCGGACTCCTTTACTACAGCCAGTTAACACATTGTGCATGAACCTTGCGCTCAAGAATCTGTATTAAACTCCATTCAAATCATATCTAAACATGCCTACTGCCTACCACATCACCCAACTGAATAATATTATAAACGTATAAATCCATCACACACACACACACACACACACACGAGTACGTTATTGACTCTTGGTCCTTTTGCGACTCTCTCTGTTCTGTGCTACTGATACGATATCCTGTTGTACCTTTCTGCGATGCATCTTGTACCTTAAAAGGTAAAACAGTGTCACCTCGGCTGCAAGGAAAAGTATCACTATACCATAATATAACAATACATACATAAATATACATATAATATAAAAATACAGTGAAGCCGGAAAGTCTGCACACCCCTTTCATCTTCTCCACATTTTATTATGTTACAGATTTATTCTACAACAGACTGAGTTCATTTTCTATCACAAAATTCTACACAAAATAGCCCATAATGACAAAGTGAAAGCAGGTTTTTAGACATTCATGCTAATTTATTAAAAATCAAAATGTAAAATATATGTACACACCCTTTGATATGACACCCAAAATAATAAGTTCAATTTATATAGCGCCTTTCTCAAAACCCAAGGTCGCTTTACAATTATAGGGAACAAATAAATAAATATATTTCTTTATTTGTTTAAAAAAAAAAGTCCACTAAATAGAGGCCAGGATGTCATTCCAATGGTGTAGCAGCCACAGTCCCACCAAAAGGCGCACGAAAACAAGTCCCACACTGCCAGCACAGCCACTGTGACGCCACCGGCAACATCACTCGGAACACCACGCTATGGATCCACAAAGCGAGCACAGAAGCACCACCACGCAGAGCACCAGTATGTCCCAAACCACCTGCACAGCTGCCGCGATGCCACCGATCAACATCGCTTGGAACATCACGCCAAGCACTAAAGCACAGAGCGCTGGACAACCACGATGTTAAAATGAGCAACGAGCTCACTACAGTCCATAGCTAGGAGCACAGACATCACCCATGGCGAACCAAGGCCTGGAGGGAACCCACGCCCAAAACTGGGTCCGGAGCTACACCACAACCGGCGGACAAAACACTCAAACAAAAATCAAACTACAATAAATAAATAAATAAGAGAGCGAGAATAAAATAAAAAAGCTCCAGTGAGAAGCGGCAGCCAGAATCCGCACGACGTACTCTCAACCGGAAGCAGAAAAAGGATGAATGAATACGCATAAACACTGTACAGGTGTTCCTCTTAAAGTGGACAGTGAGTGTACTGTATACGACATATGATCGACTCAGTTACACATATGTTCATATGAAATGTCTTTCAACACTAATTTTGTTTCAGGAAAACATAACACACTTATTAATATGGTTAGAGCTAGTCTAGGTTTTATTATAAAAGAAAGGGATGCAGGTTATTTCGTCCAATAGTTAAGACATTTTGTCCAAATCCTTTTTCATATGCACTATCAACTATTTTATATTTCAAATATTTGTTTGTTCGAAAAAAGGAGGAATTCTCAATGGAATTTGACTGAAGCAAAACACGTTTTTGCAAAATGAAAACAAAACCGGAAATGATGGGAATCAGCGAGTGTCAACTTCGGGCACGTTCGGCTGGGCCGCTTGTAGGGAGAGCAGGGCTCGACATTAAGGACTGCCCGATTGCCCGGGGCAAGTGAAACATGCATTCGGGCAAGCGGGAGATGTCCCCGACATACCCGACCGGGCAAGTTGGAATGAGCATATATTACGAACTAGCACCACAAAAATTAGGCTTTTTGATCTTCAATTTCAGTTCCTAAAAGCGTCCCTCACTACGTATCCGCCATTACATCTTGGCTGTTTTCTTAGTCTCGGTTTCATTTTCTGCTTTGCAAGTTATTTTATATCCCCCTGCTGTTGTGCATGACGTCACACATCACGTGACAATTACAGATGGGGTCAGACAGACACCGGCTTTCATACAAGCAAGGCTTAATCTGTATTCAACATGGTTAATTTTTGTGCCGTCGAGCTTTGTTTCTGTTATCAGAGGAAAACAGTCCTGTGCAATAAATTTATATATCGCATTTTTTGTTATATCATCCACCTGTAGGCTGAAAGAAAAAACAAAACGCACTGCGTCATGACAGACCGGCTGCACTGATTCAGTTACAGGTTGCCAGGTCTGTATAAAACACCCACAACCTACACATTAAACAATAATTTTAAACTCAAACATTATCCTGTCTGTCATGATGCAGCACAGATTTTTTTTTCTTTACACCTAGAGGTGGATGATATAATAATAAAAAAAAAAAAAAGATATATATTCTCAAAACACAGTATGTTCAAAAGTTTTGGCACCCTATTGTTTTCTTCATACAAACTTTGTTACAGATTTCTATTTTATGATTTCTACATTATCGAGTAATAAACCTACAGTCTGAGAGAGTTTTACACAAACACACTGAACTTTAACAACAGCTGCATGCATGTGAAATGGAAATAAAACGACTAAAGGCAGGAAAAACTATTTTGGATAAAACTGTTATTGTCCGTTACAAGTAAAAAGTAACCAACAACCAAACTTAATAATAAAATTAATCAAGTGATAATATTGGGGGGCAAGTGGAAATTAACCCCCAGGGCAAGTGGGTTTAAAAGTTAAATGTCGAGCCCTGCAAACCTCACATCCGATGGTGGCCTTTCTGTGTGGAGTTTATATGTTCCCCCCGTGTTTGCATGGGTTTCCTCCAGGTGCTCTGGTTTCCTCGCATAGTTCAAAGACATGCAGATTAGGTAGAAATACCCAGCTACTGAGGTTAAAGAAGCCAGTGCATACTTTGTGCCGGTCCCAAGCCCGGATAGATTAGGGAGGGTTGCGTCAGAAAAGGCATTCGGTGTAAAACCTATGCCAAATCAAATATGCCAGGGTTCCCGCTGGCACTCGTCACACTCATCATTGACTAGCATAACCCATCAATGACGAAGAGAAAATTACTCACAGTCGTCACAGTGATTAATTTGTCATCCTTTATCAATTATCATAAGTCATCTTTTATAGAAATCTCTCCATTTACCAAAATCTAACCCCAGTGAAAAGACAACAGGAAGCCAGAGTGGCGGGAAGCACAATGAGTGCGTGCTTTTGACCAATAAAAATCGACGACACGAAATGACCAAGAGTGCCAAATTGTTGACCAATCGGCCTGGTGTGGTGGTGTAATTATCTCCGTGTGAACCGAACAATGGCGCAGTCTAAGCTGAGGAAGTTTTCTGGGCTTCTTCAAGCACTGAATATGATTTAAAGGTTGAAACAGCCAAGGGGGAGGCACGCTCAGAGCCCATACTGTCCCCTAGCACATCGGGCAATGTCAGTAATACAGGGGTCAGCTGGCAAGCAACTGGAGGGCTCTTTGTTTCGGGCGGTGCGGCGTGTTGAGTTCCTGTAGCTAACGGTATGATGCAAACCACGATGTCATTCTGTGTTCGGTTTGTAAATCGACGGGAAATTCGGATTCCTTCACTGTTGGTTGTTCCAAGATCCTTCTCGACTAAGTTACAATTGAACTGAAACAGTTCAGTTGAAATCAAGTTTTGTGTTGAAGTGAAGACTAAAGGGAGTCCTAATATCTCTTTTGAATAATGTCGTGCTAAAATAACCTGAAGCAAATTCAAACTAAAGAGATTTATTTTAGCTTGATGGTGCACAGGCTGTCCAAAATCAAGTCTCTCTTATCAGAGTCTGGAGTGGAGCCCAAATTTTACCGTATATATAAATGGAGAGGCCTCGCTGTATCTGTACAAATATTTGAATTGTGCCAGTTTGGTTGGTATAAACCTGTATTAATTTGGCAACTAAGAAAAAAATACAGACTAAGTGGAAAAAAAAAGTAAAGAATACTTCTTTGACTTGATTTTTCAAGGAAAAAAGTGGAGAATAGTTTTCAGAACCCAGGGGGAACGGTGATATGCGGATCATAAATTGGGAAGGATGATCTGTGGTGACCCCTAACGGTAGCAGCCAAAAGAAGACGAAGACTATTCCAAACCATTCCAAAAATCAAGGGTTGTTCCCACTTTGCTGCTCCAACAGCCTCCACTATTTTGGGAAAGGTTTCTGCTAGATTTCGGGGCATAGCTTTGGGGATTTTCTCATTCAGCCACAAGAGCGCAAGGGGTTGGAGAATGATGTCAGGCAAGAAGGTCTGGTGCACAGCTGCCATCCCAAAAGTGTTCAGTTGGGTTGAGGTCAGGGCTCTGTGTAGGCTACTGGAGTCCTTCCACTCCAACTTTGGCAAACTATGTCTTCATGAAGCTTGGTTTGTACACAGGAGTATTGTCATGCTAGAACTGGTTTGGGTCTCTTAGTTCCAGTGAAGGAAAATCTTAATGTGACAACATACAAAAAAAAAAACATTCTAGATGATTGTTTGCTTGCAACTTTGTGGTACCAGTTTGGGGAAGAACCACATGTGGGTGTGAGCATCAGGTGTCCATACACTTTTAGCCATATACAGAAAGTCCAGAGATATTACCCCATTCAAATAGTATTTTAGTGCACAATATTATGGCCAATTCAAAAATAACACCATTAGAAGCAACAAGGCATTGTATTGGATGTTTTGCTTGTACATACACGTGTTCTGATAAGCAAGTTCTACACTATCCACAAAGCATCTTATGGTATGCTGTTACCTTATCTTATTTTGAGAATACATCTAGTAAAGCATCTTTGATGTTTATTTCACCTACATAACAGTAAAGTTTAATCCTGTTGTATGCAAGTTCTATTATTCAACATGTACAACCCCGAATTAGAAAAAGTTGGGACGGGACGTTGAAATCGGAATTAAAACTGAAATCAATGACTTGTACATAATCTTTGACCTGTATTACATGCAAAACAATACAACAGAACAGTATTTCATGTTTCACCTCGTGAATTTTACCCCCCACCCTATAAACACTTACATTATATTGCCAAAAGTATTTGCTCACCCGTCCAAATTATCGGAATCAGGTGTTCCAATCACTTCCATGGCCACAGGTGTATAAAATCAAGCACCTAGGCATGCAGA
>JAOANJ010000026.1:66266346-66277452 GCA_026413345.1 Ariopsis seemanni | reverse complement strand
AAGTGCTCTCTTATGGAATATGCTGCTCAGATACAAACTTTTTTTTTTTCTGTAACATTTAATTTTGTGCTGGAAAAAAACAAACAAAAAAAAACGAACGTTTGGAACTCTAAAATGTTTTTGTAATGTTGTGACTTGAAAATATAGAAGTCATAAAATAGAAATCTATAAGAAAGTTTGTATGAAAAAAATATAGGGCGTCTAAGACTTTTGCACAGTACTGTATGTGTTTGATATCTATGCAGTGATGAGTTCATGAGTCACTTAAACAAGAGTAATGGGTGTGGAGGTGCACAAAGTTATTGAATTTACTGGAAAGAGCAAGTGGTGCTGTTTCTAGTGAGATGCGATCCACCTCACTGTGATGAATACTTCATAACTTCGAGGGGATGTGAATTCGGATGCAATTTGCATCAGGTTCATAGGGTGAATAATTTATGGAATTTACGTTACTTTGCTTTCTTCAAGGTTTCCACTCTGAGTTTCCACCCAGACTTTCCCTGACTAAAATCCTGAATTTCCATGACCTTTAATGAACGGAAAAATACTTTTTTAATGAACGGGGGCTAAGACTTTTTCCACAGTACTATAGATTTAGTTCAAGCATCAATTGGATGCATTGGAATCGGACGTGTTAATACTCAGGATTGCAAAACATCACCGTATAGTCTAAAATCTCTAAAACCTGTTTAGACTAAGCTGGTGTGTTCAGTTTCTAAACTAACAAAAGCTTTAGAGAATCTTTATTCAGGATGACATGAGGAGAAATGACTCCTGGTTGACTGGAAACTGTCCGCTGTAGATATGATAAACAGCGAGCTACAGCTTTTTACAACTGAGGACTAAAATTGAAATATCTCCCACGTCCTGTTCATCTCCTGCTTTCAGTATCTTTAAGCACCTGTACAGGATATGATAAGAAATTCGTGATAAAATACATGTGTGACATTTCTGTAGTGACAGCCAGAAGGGCCTTCTAGTCCTTCAGAGAAGCTCAAACATCTCAGTATTTCAAATGTTATATTTAATTTCTTTCATTTTTTCATCATTCCAAGATCATTATTCTCTTCTGATTCTAATTCGGCCTCATGTTCTACCAAATTTGCTTCAGAAATGAAAGGGTTACTGTCCTGAAAATATTAAAATTGTTATCCGATGAACTTGTTTTGTTTGTTGTGTCTAGGCTGAGAAGAGTTTAGAGCTGCTCACTCATTGGTTCGGACTTCATTGCTGGGACAGAAGGCCATGGCAGTGTATGTTTATGTAGGAAGTGATAAATGAAGACAGATTAACCAATCAGATTTTGGTTTATAGTGGGAGAGAACAAAAATGTATCGCCCTCAACCTACTCGAAGGCCAACACAAGCTTAACTGCGAGTCGGCACTGTCAACGCAGCAGTGAAGTCACCTTCCAGCCAGTGTAGCTTTCATCAGTAGTGTTAGTGAATGCTAATAAAGCGGTGCTATCGAGAACAAGTAGCACAGGCTAATGACTGAGAAACTAAGATTTCTGTCTCCAGACTTTTCTACACACACTTGCTTCAGTATTTTTCACTCAGACTTTAGTATTCATTTCCCGGTATAATTTACTGAGTTACTTTAAAAATCAACATCGACAACTACACACAATGGAGTGACCTGGCAGCCTGCCGCTAATCCCTTACAAAATCCTTTTCTCTGTTGCTTTTTTTGTCTTGTCTGGCTAAGTTTGGCAAAGAAGCTTTTCATAACATTGCTCTTAAGACTCATTCTTACAAGTGAATTCATGAAAACCACGTACAGAGACAACGTTCGTTGCTTAAGAGCGCCTCTCAACTCACTCTTTAGCCCTAAAGGGCAACATTATCGGGAAACCCACCCCAGATTATTTTGATAATTCTGATCATAATAAGCCATTTTAAACCAAGTCTCTTTGATTTAAATGCATTATTAAGACTAAAAGAAAAAACAAAACAAAACAAAAAAACCAGCGTAAATATAGACCCGGGACCTTATTTCAGCTTTAGCCATTGCAACGTGCACTCTTTAAGTTTGAGCATATGCACGCCGCAGGCTGCTGAACAGCTGAATTGCTCTGAGATGAATACGCTAAAGGTTTCCCCTGGCATCCTCTACCCTGCGGTGCTATCGCAGTTATTAGCATCACTGCATCCCGCTCGCAATTCTGCAGGCGCAGCACAATTCCAACCGACTGTACTCACGCACGCTGATGGTCGAGGTTGATTTAGCAGCCCTAAGACTAAATTATTCCCCCCTCCAGCTGCGTGAATTCCCACCTGCCTCCTCTTCTTTCCAACAAATTAGCTCCCCAACCATGACAAGCTCATTCACAGACACGCTGGCAGAGCGGGCTGTCGTGAGCGCATTAGCCAGGTACAAAATGCTCAAGCCGCATTTCAGTAAATAAGAGTGAATATTTGTTATAGTGTTAAAAAAGTTATGGTGTTTAAAAAGTGACAGGCTGGCTGAATTAATTTGTCACGCGGCACGAATCTGCGGCAGTGAGAGTCATTGGGAAGTGTTCAGGAACACTGATAACACACTGGTATGCTAATTAAATTCCAAAAAAACTTTACATAAACTTTCAGATAATCATACAGAAGTGTCAATTCAAATCTATCTATCTATCTATCTATCTATCTATCTATCTATCTATCTATCTATCTATCTATCTGGGTAATTTTGAATATTAGTTGGAATAATTTCTCATATTATCATTTAATACTCTGTACACTCTCCCTTTGGCAGTAAAACAGTACTGAGTCTCTCTGATAACATTTTATAAGGTTGGAGATCCAGAGCAGGGGATCTGAGCCTATTCCTCTTTACACCATCTCTCCAGATCCTCCAGGGTCCTCAACCCTCTCTTGTGCTCTCTCCTCTTCAGCTCAGCCCACAGGTTTTCACTGGGGTTCAGCTCAGGGGTCTGAGATGGCCAAGGCAGAAGCTTGAACCATTTCTGTGTTGATTTGGACATACACTTTGGATCATTGTCCTCCTGGAAGGTCCAATGACGACCCAGTTTTAATTTCCTAAAATGGAAAGCCAGCCAGATTCTGATTTAAAATGTCCTGGTGTTTCATGGAGTCCATGATGCCATGGACCCTAACAAGGTTTCCAGGACGTTTGGAGGAAAAACAGCCCCAAAACATCACAGAACCTCCACCATATTTTACATTTGGGATCAGATTCTTTTCATTCCAGCCATCCTTCTTTTTGCACCAAACCCACAGTGAGTGTTTATTGGGAAAAAAAAAAAAGCTCCATTTTTGTTCCATCAGACCAGAGAACATGGTTCCAGGCAAAGTTGTCATAGCATTTCACAAATTCCAGATGCTTATGTTTGTGGTTAACTGACAGAAAAGGCTTTTTTTTTCTGGAACCTTCCAGATAATCTTTTGGGATGGAGGTGGAGTCTGATGGTGGTTTTGGAGACTTGGAAACCCCAAGAGTTTTTATTTATTTATTTTTTTATCCTTGTAACTCACCAACAGTGATCCTTGGGGATGTTTTTGCCTCTCTTACCCTCCTCCTTACTGTACGTGGGGGCAAAATAAACTTGGTTCCTCTTCCAGGTGAATTTGTACCAGTTCCAGTTGGTGTCCACTTTTTTATTTTTGCCCTAACAGGGCATAGAAAATGGACATTGAGTTGCTATTATTTTTAGAACCATTCCCTGCCTTATGAAGGTCAACACACTTCTCTGTCATTTGGTTTGTGTGTCTCTTATCTTTCCTATGTTGATGTTGCGGGAATTTTACCTCTGTGTCACCTCATATTTGTTTCCCAGTTAATCAGGAAGTCATGGATTACAGCTTGAAAGTTCCTACACACGCCAATTAACTCAAGCACACTGTATAATTTAAATGGGAAACACGCTTCAGGTACATTGTGTTCACTGTCATTTCCAGGGATGCCAATAATTGTGGAATATGTGTTTTTGGTGAAAAAAAGTATTTATTGATGAAGGATTTTTTTTCTCTGAATACATTTATTTCAATTAAGGGTTGGATTTTTCTCTTTTTTTTTTCAGTGTGAGATGAAGGGACTTCACCAAAAGGTGGATTTTTTTCCTAACCCTTTTTTACAAATCTTTTTTTTACTCATCTTAATCAATCAATCAATAAAAACTAAACAATCTAGGGTGTAAGATGCAAATTTCTGTTTTAATTCGACCTTTTATTCCATACGTTCTGCATTAACTGCTGATTGTGCCGTCCTCCAGGGGTCAATCTGAGGCACAGCCACTGTTCTGTACACTGCTTTAAAGGATTATTAACGCCATGTGCTGGAGATAAATGGTGGTCATTAATTAGTAGATGGTAGATTAGGAGTGGATTCATTGCATTAGCCAGTAGACTAAGCAGCAGATATACCAAAGTATGAAGTACATTCTGCTTTATTACTTATGTCCAGGCTTTGTTGAATTTATATGAGACAGAGGAAATGCAAAATGATTTTCATGCATCAAAGCAAAATATAAAAAATCGTAACGAAACTACATGTGCCTGTCCTTTTTTATTTTTTATTTATTTTTTAAAACTCTGTTAAAAAATAATAATCAACACAAACATGTTAGGTAAACATATTTTAAACATTCACCAACTACCTGTATATTCCACCATGAATTTACTCTTTATAATATAAAATAAAGAATTTACTGCCAGCACGTAACCCTTTCTGGTTGCCCCCATTCTACTGCACAGTTGAATGATCCATTTCAAGAGAAACCTGTGCCTGAATCACGACACACAAAAGTGGACAAGTTTAATGTTGCTCAGATCAACCCACAAACATTGGTGGACAAGATGCACATTCACCTGAAAACAAATTAGTGACATTGCAATAGCATATGTGTATAGCAACCGTTGGCTGGCTTACGTCACTTCACTTCACTGCACAGATTGTCTACAGCTGGTAGCTTCTTTGTGCACAACATAAAAAGGGATTTGTTTGACACTCATTGGATTGACCAACACACAGTACAATGGAAAAGTCCAAGGAGCTTAGTGTGGATCTGAGAACAAGGATCATAGATTTGCACAACTCCAGTGTCTCTTGGAGTCATTTCTAAACAACTGCAGAATCCAGAATCATCAGTTCAAACAAATGGACATAAGTACAAGTTATTGTGAGCTGGAGTCACTTTGCCAAGGTTTGGAAGAAGACCCAAACTGTCCCCCTCAGCTGAGAGGAAATCAGTTTGGATGGTCAGGAACAACCCAGGAACCACCAAAGCACAGGACTGCCATGAACTGGAAGCTGGTGGAACACCAGTGTCACTACACTCTCAGAAAATAAAGTCCATCATTGTACCTTTAGGGGTACACTGGCTTGTCACTGAATCAGTACTCTCTAAGGTACTTATTTGTACCCTTTATATACTTCTTGGCCACATATATGCACTGTTTTGGCCTGAGAAAGGTACACATAGTCACCTTGAGGTCCAATAATAAGCCCTAGGGGGTACATTAGTGTAGCTTGGACCTTGGGGGACAGAAATGGACTCCTACCCCTATTTCTGACAGCGTATCAACAGTCAAGCAGCTTTAATGTCACCATGGATTAAGAGGCTGCCATCCAAGAAAGAAGCCTCTGCTCCAAAATCAACACCTTCAAGCTCGACTAAAGTTTGGAGCTGACCACATGGACAAAGAAAAAGCCTTCTGGAGGAAAGTTTTATGGTCAGATGAGTCAAAGATTGAGTTGCTTGGCTACAATGACCAGAGGTATGTTTGGAGAGGTAAAGGTGATGCATTTGATCCCATGAACACTGTTCTCACACTGTTGACCAGCTGTTAATCATGGATAAGCAACGAGGATGGAATGCTGAAGAAGGAAGACAAGCTTAGAATTATTCATCATGACATTAAACCATCCAAAACTTGGACACAATTTGGTGTTCCAACAGGACAATGACCCCAAACATGCATCAAAGCTGGTTGTGGAGGATAAAGATAAAGCAGCTTTGTTTTAACATTAAAACAAGTCTAGACCTCGAGCCTATCAAAAATATGTGCTCAAAAGTCAGATCTGTGCCAGGAAACCAGTTAAGTTCATTGAACTCTTCCAATTCTGCAAAGAAAAGTGGTCAAGTATCCAACCAGAACTCTGCCAGAAACTAAAAGCGACTAAAAGCAACGGTTGCCAAAAGGTGAAACTTATTTAGAGACATTTAACCAAATATTGGGTGAGCTGTACATATATTTTTGACCGTGTGTTGACTTCAGAAACCCAAAATAATTTAAAACTTGTGAACCAAATTTATTTTCTATTAATGCTGTACAATCATTCTGCTGCAGAAGAAGAACAGCTCAAAGAACTCACTGGAGGCCACCAACATTACAAAGTGTATACGGCCCATTCTATAACTGCGGGTACATTTCAAGTGTTGACTCTGTGAGTCATTGTCAACTCTGTGATCGTTCAACTGGGCAATCTTGACGAATACAGAGTTGACACTTTCCACCACTTTGTGCCTTAACTCCACATGCGAACCTCAAACTAGCAACCACATGGCATGTATAAAAACAGAATTTGATGGATTTTAATCATATTGTAAAAAAAAAAAAATGAGCGCGAGATTAACTCCAATATCACCATAACAGATTTGACGAATAATTAATCTCCTGTTGGTGTAAAATCCTCAACATTTTGTTCAAATTAATGAGAGAAGAACATACTTCACTGCCTTTCTGAAATTTCCCATCAGAGGAAGTGACATCACTCAGTGCGGGTGTCATGCGTATTATTAAAAGTCTTTGTGGATTTTATGCAGTTTTATAACAGAGTTGACAAGAACACTGGGACGGATAAAAACTATCTTTTTTTGGGACTGACATTTCACATAATACAGAAAATAGACTTTCTATGCAGAATGAGCCCCCAAGATAAAACAGATTGTTAGACTGAATCAAAAATCCTTCCCACGCCATATGACGGTGCCGATCTCTGTTTATGTAACCCTCAACCTTTCACCTATTACCTAGCTAGGGTTACAGTGGGGGGCTAGTCCTCTGGTAACCGCGAGAGTTTGAGTCCCCACTTGCATCTGTATTTCAGCGTGCCTTGCCAGATGGTCATAGGTACCATTTTTATGATAGTCTTTGGTATGACCCAACCACGAGTAGAACTCACGATCGAGAGGCAGACATGCTAACCACTAGGCCAACTCGCTGTCCATTAGACTGAATCACTTCCTGTTTATTTGAGTTGAATGGATGGCTCAGGAGTCGAAGACAGCCAATAATGTTGGAGGAGGGGTGGGAGTCATTTAATTAATATTTTATAGATAAATTGGGTCTAAAATGTACATCAAGCGTCGCTATTGGTGAAAGTTTGTCATAATTTGCATAATTGTTCAAAATTGATTCAATAAAGATTTCTTTTTTGGAAAATAATAAGAGGTTTATCTCAGAGATATGAACTATACCCCAAATTCTAGAATGTACTGAAAGTCACGATTAAATCATTTTCTGGGCTTTTAAATATAAATAAAGACTTACAATGGTGCAATGCTCCAGGAGATGAAAGGCAATCAGAATATGTGAAGAAAGCTGAACTGTGAGCATAACCTGGGCAATATCTTAAGAAATGGCTCTGCGTGATGCCTTATAAGCTTGCCCATAATGGAGCCATGAGCAGGGAGTAATTACATATCGATCTGTGTGTTACAGCAGTGTGCTGCATGCTACTCCTCATCTCCGCTAGATTCAACACATCCAGGTTGATTCACTGTCCTGCAGTGATCATGAGGTGTACCAGAAACCAGTACCACCAGCCAACCAGAAACAGTACCACCAAACACACCTGACTCACACACTGTAGGACCGGCTATGGAGTTTGGAAGTATTTAATAGGGGTTTTGTTTATTTTATTGATATGATGTGATACGATATGAGATGAGACGATCGTGTCATCATTAATGTGCTCTTAGTAAAGACAAACCCAAAATGTGTGAGATTCAGATTAAAAAAAAAAAGTACACTGCTAAAGAGTGGACGAAGAAATGCAGTCGAGACAAAAACCTTAACATCGCTTTCCAAGTTCTGAGTGATATAATTCCCCTGCGATCGCTTTATAAAGATCTATTCACTGCTCATGAATGTCTCATGAAGGTCCAAGGTGGATGAGTTTTAAATAAAGCGTGAGCAGATTTCGATATTGAGTTTGAGATTAATTAGAGGATGATGGTCCTCGAGTTGTACTCGAATGAATGTTACTGATAGTGTTGAGGATTTACGGTTACAGTGACGGGAAATAATTATTCAGACATTCAGAGTGATAATGCCATGGATTCAAAACTGAAATCCGGTCATTGTAAGTTAAATTAAAGACAAAGATAGAGATATCACAAATTAGATTTATTCCTATTACCATTTATCACTAATAATTAACATCATTATGCACATTTTCGATGGAATAAAAACGTGTTCTATTCCCTTCTTGCAGGTTTCATTCATTTGGTTTGATACTATGCAATATTGTTAGCATATCACTTATCCTACATGTATTATGTCACTGTACCCAATGGAGAATGAGCGTTGAATATGGTTTACGATATTGCACGATTGTCAAGACAACATGACGTCACACGTCGGAGACATAAAACGTCCGCGCTATTGAGTGAGCAACTGTAACAATTTGTAAACAAACATGGCCACCACGTTTGCTTCGTTAAAGATTTACGGAAGATTTTGAGAGAATTTTGAAAGAGAAAGACGTGTTGAACACCGAAAAGGAATGTGTATGTATAATAATAATAATATTGGCTGGCTTTTTTCATGGTCTATCAGATATATTCCTTTCAGCTACTTGTTGTCTTCGACTCATTCGGTATTATGCTAGCTGAATGGAATATATCTGATATACCACGAAAAAAAGGCCAGCCAATATTATTTAAAATATGCATCAATGCATAAGCACTTCAACATACGGTTACTGAATTATGCATTAATTTATTCACATCTTTCAAACTGCTTACATCTGAATTTAACCCCAGGTATGTTCATATTATGTAAGAAATAATAATAATAATAATAATAATAATAATAATAATAATAATAATAATAATAATAATAAAATGCTTGCACTGGGCCACATAACAGCAAATTGTTTCATGTTTCATTCCTCTGTAGCAGGGGAGAAAAAGTGTACTTTTTATCAATTTATAGTTCCATCGAATAGTGCTTGTGAAACAAGTTATTTCCTCCTGGTACTTACTGTACATTATAGCAGCTATAAACATCCATTCCCTCATGAGCCTTTGGATATTGAGTTTGAGATTAATTTGAATATGACAGTCGCATTGACAGTACCTTCAGTCTCAGCAAACACGTCACTAAAGCCTGCAAAAGTGCGTTTTACCATCTGCACAACATCAGAATGATCAGGAAATACCTCAGCAGGGAATCTACGGAAAGACCGGTGCGTGTTTTTGACACCAGCAGCCTGGACCATTGTAATGGACTACCAAAGAACTTGATAGCAAAACTACAACACATGCAAAATGCAGCTGCTCAGGTTTTATACCGTACACCTTGGTTTTGCCATAATACACCACTTCTTTATGATTTGCACGAGCTTCCAGTTAAGTTCAGGACAGATTTTAAGATTATTATTATCATCACTTTTATGTGCATTCATAATCTGGATGCAGAGTATCTTTCCAGCTTGCAAACTCAGTTTATAGTCTTTGATCCAACAATAAGTTCCTCCTGTCAGTGCCGAACTTTAGAACTCAGCCTACTCTTGGTGACGGAGCCTTTATGGCTGCTGCACCGAAACTATGGAACTCTTTGCCGTATGACCTCAGACGCACCACTGATTTCAGTGTTTTCAAGAATAAGATATAAACAGTGCTCTTTCAGCAGGCATATGGATGGATGAATGAACTCATTTTTAAATTTTTTTTTTATTTCTAATGTAGGTATATTTAATTTGATATATTTTTAGTTCTAGTTAGAAAGTTGTTTTAGTTGTTAGGCGGTTTGGAAAACTGTATGGTTGAATTTGCACGGTATAAATAATAATAATAATAATAATAATAATAATAATAATAAAGCAGATAAAGGTAGAAGACCCACCAGAAAAAGACGAAATTGAAAACTTCTGGAGTATAATATGGGAGGATGAAAAATTTTCAGAATGAGAATGCACAATGGATTGGGGAGCAAGAGAAACTTCTGCAAGATCAACCAACGCAAAGCTGGGATGAAATCAATGTATGTGAAGTCACTGTTGCTTTGAAGAAGTCCAGTAACTGGAAAGTGCCTGGGCCAGAAAAGTGCCAAATTTCTGGCTTAAGAACTTACCCACACTGCATGAGAATATAGCAGTGAGATACACTGTTATCATAAAAGGTACGGATGATGATATAGAATGGCTGACACAAGGACTAACGTTCCTCTTACTGAAAAATGAGGACACAAAAGACCCAAAGAACTACAGGCCTATAATTTGCCTACCCACTACGTATAAGATATTAACATCAATTATAACTTAAAGAACTTATACTTTCCTTTAAAGTAACAATCTGCTCCCTAAGGAACAAAAAGGATGCAGGAGGGGATCTTATGGCTGCAAGGATCGATTACTTGTAAACAAGATGATCCTATGAAGACATGAAAAGCAGAAAACGGAACCCGAGTACAGTGTGGGTCGATTACCGTAAGGCCTTTGACAGTGTTCCACACTCATGGATCCAAAAGGTGATGGAGCTATACAAGTTATCATCAGCTGTTATCAACTTCATGAAAATAGCATGAGATTATGGAGTACGACAATGATCCTTATACACCTCAAAGGAACAATAAAATCAAGACCCATCCAGATCAAATGTGGCGTTTTCCAGGGAGACTCCCTGTCACCATTGTTGTTCTGTCTATCACTAGCACCTCTCAGCAACCTGCTCAACAAAACAAGATATGGCTAGAAACTTGATACTGAAACAATTAATCACCTATTTTACAGTGGTGCTTGAAAGTTTGTGAACCCTTTAGAATTTTCTATATTTCTGCATAAATATGATTTAAAACATCATCAGATTTTCACACAAGTCCTAAAAGTAGATAAAGAGAACCCAGTTAAACAAATGAGACAAAAATA
>JAOANJ010000026.1:62680768-62693091 GCA_026413345.1 Ariopsis seemanni | reverse complement strand
CTACAGGGTCGCAGGCAAGCTGGAGCCTATCCCAGCTGACTATGGGTGAGAGGCAGGGTACACCCTGGACAAGTCGCTAGGTCATCGCAGGCCTGACATAGACAAACAGCCATTCACACCTATGGTCAATTTAGAGCTACCAGTTAACCTAACCTGCATGTCTTTGGACTGTTGGGGAAACTGGAGCACCTGGAGGAAACCCACGCAGACACGGGGAGAACATGCAAACTCCACACAAAGTCTCCTGTTGGCCACTGGGCTCAAATCCATAACATTCTTGCTGTGAGAGGACAGTGCTAACCACTACACCACTGTGCCACCCATCTTTTTAATAATTATATTTTTAATCTTTATGGTAGACAAGAAGGACCATTCAGAGTCCTCCTTATCGGGACATTCATGACACTGACTGACTGACTGACTGATTCAGGATCTTCATCTTGGCTCAAAACTGTATACTAATATATCCAAATTATTTCACTGCTCCATGTCTGTAACAAATGGGTCATGGCTCTGGAACAATCCAAGCCACATTGGTTGGAAGTCTCACAAATGTATAAGTTGCAGTAAGCAAACTGGCAGTGAGAAATCTGACACAGTTGAAAGTGAGCTTTGGATAAGAGGAGATCTGTAATATGAAAATGAATTAAATGTTAAAGAATGGGATACCATTTGGTATTTCCTTGAGAGCATTAGTATGAGCAGATTAACCATAATTTTTTACAAGAACAAGCATAAATTTGCAAAACACTGCAGCAAAGTTGACTTTTAATATTTAAAGCACTCAGTTTTCCTTAAAAGTAGACAGCCTTTCGATTTCATAAAACCTGTGAAATTTAGTTCCTTCTGAAATTTGGTCACTGTGATATATACATTTATTTCCGTAATATCTTTAAAAAAAACCCAGGTCATTCTGTGACTGGGAAGTTATTTCATTTGGGGGGATTCCCTAGGAAATAATGTGCATGAAATCGCTCGCTTCGCACAGTCAAGCAGACAGGGATGTCTGGTGCGCGCATGCGCACCTTTTGGCAGCCTCATCTTATTCTCTTGGGTTTTACGGCAGCTGGCATCCAGTGTTGCATTACTACCATCTACAGGTTTACTTTGACTGTGCACTGACAGTTACATCATTCTGTCACTAAATGAACAGTTGATCACACCAAGGTGCTCGCTGACCGCCAATATTTATTAGTTTGGTCCTGCGTTTCCTTTCCTTCGCAACATAACCTTTTTTCTTCTCACTTTCCATTACTGTAGTCAGTCTTACACATTTCATTCACATCCTCCATTTTCCTCTCCAGTTTCAAATTTGTATCCCACAATGTCTTGCGTGAACGGGGAAACCCCACCACGTGATTCATGATGTAGTTTCTTGTATTGTGTCACGGTGAAGCAAGAAATAATAGGAGAATTTAGGGCCACATGGCCCTACATTCATTAATTGTTCTATTTAAAAAAAAAAACCTAATAAAATTGGAAGCCTGTGATTCAAATTCAGTAACTTTCGGTCCACTAAACAAAAATAATTGGGTGTCAAGGAAAATTCTTTTTATGACCTAAACCTGAAAAAAATCTGAAAGTCAGTCTACCTTTAAAGAAGGATCTCCCTGAACAGTGGCTCGAGTTTTCAGCCTCTTGCTTCCAGAAACCTGAATATTTTTAAGGATCTATTTCCAAGTTCAAATTTCCATTAGATAAATTAGCTATAGTGTCTTCAGTTACAACAAAAGTAACTGCAAAGTGGATTAAGTACCTGATGAAACACTGTCTCTTATTTCACATCGTAGTTCCTGAGTCATATGAGTGGTTGGAGCTCATTATCTTGGAAGGTTCTCCCTCGCCTTTAAATCCATCTTGTCTGTATGTGATTACACACTTCTGGGCTTTAACAGTATTGAGTGGCTGTGCTGTGTAAAATATAGGCAGGTTTTCAATTGGAGACTGACCTCTAAGTTTGTCTCCAAGCCACTGAATGGTTTATCTTTGAGATTTCATGTGAATTTTCATACAGTGCAAAACTTCACTATTATTAAATATTAGTTAAGACCTCATTCAAAATTACTTGCTTTAGTAGCTTTAATGCCCTGTATACTCAGAATACACTGGAACTCTCCTCCTACAGTAGCAGGCCTTTATAGATACGGTAAAAGAGCAACATAATAAGAAAAGCAGTATTGGGCATATGAGGCAATATTCTTACATGCTGTAACTTTAAATGATGGGACAAACACCAGCAGTATAGAAATAAGTGAATGTGACAGGATAAATTGGCAAATCTATAGGTAGGATGAAGATTGTAATATAATACACAATAATATGACATGCAGTACAATGCAACTCGGTATAACGTAATGCTGTACAATGAGCAATATAACAGGTATTTTTCTATTCATTCACTGGATATGAGCAATCGTTTGCTCTGATAGCCTAGTAGTAGAGTAGGCTACCAGCTCATATACCGTGAGTAGAGAAAAACAAAATGGTGGAGCATGTCGCTGAACGAACCGAGGATGAAATAAAGACTCTACTTGAAAGCAAAATCCCCCAAAAATACAAGAAAAGCTGGAATAAAAATATTTGATCATAAGAACATATCTTTTTTTTCTTTTTTTTCCCAAGAAATTATTATAGCATTTTTCACAAATTGCTATGTCATTTCGCTGGTTTGTTTACATTCTAAGTGGAAATGATTGTGGACATTTTGTATAATTTTTTTTAATCAAATTTGAAAAAAAAAAAAGCTCTCTCAAAATCCAGTGATTGAGTGGAATAACTGTTTTAATTCTATCCACAATCTCATCACACATGGCTTATAGCCCACAAGCCACGCAGCACTGAGTTGGCTATCAGCTCATTTTGTGGAATAACTGGTAATTATCACTCAAATTATTTTATGCTGTTTTGATTGGCTGAGCAAACTGCGAATAACTGTCTAATAATGGTCTGCTCATGTGCAGTTACTTCACACTCTTGTCAACATAGCTCCATCCATTATCTCTAGCCACTTTATCCTGTTCCACAGGGTCACAGGCAAGCTGGAGCCTATCCCAGGTGACTATGGGTACAACCTGGACTAGTCGCCAGGTCATCACAGGGCTGACACATAGACACAGACAGCCATTCACATTCACACTCATGGTCAATTTGGAGCCACTAATTAGCCTAACCTGTGTGCCTTTGGACTGTGGGGGAAACCCACGTGGACACGAGGAGAGCATGCAAACTTCACACAGAAAGGCCCTCACCGGCCGCTGGGCTCGAACCCAGGACCTTCTTGCTGTGAGGTAACCGTGCTAACCACTACACCACCGTAGTCACCCTGTCAACATAGCTCACT
The DNA here is from genome assembly GCA_026413345.1 of Ariopsis seemanni. Classification (NCBI taxonomy): domain Eukaryota; kingdom Metazoa; phylum Chordata; class Actinopteri; order Siluriformes; family Ariidae; genus Ariopsis; species Ariopsis seemanni. The sequence continues at coordinate 62,689,751 of JAOANJ010000026.1, read as the reverse complement.
TCCCTAAATTGACAATGAGTTGGCTTTTTTAATTGACAGTAAAAACTGTGAAAACATGAAAAAAGCAACTAAAGTTGCTATTAATGTCTCTTGACAATATCTAAAAGAGAGAATTTTTGGAAGAGGAGCTTATTACTTCAAAAGGGAAGCTTGCATTGGTTTTGAGAAGTTTCTCAAATGTGATTTTGCATCCGATTTCTTTATCGTTTGACTCATCACGCAAACGTTTTTTTTTAATAATCAGTATTTCAAAAATTAATTTGAATGATAAAACCATTATTGAGCTCTTCACAAAATATCATGGATTTTTTTTAAGTTTCTACCTTCAGCATCTGCAAATAATTGCTTGCTCGCTACTAACGTCACAATATTTTGTTCAGCCTCGTTCAATAATTGCTTATCAAATTGTATTGTAAAATTAAAGGTCTTCACTGATCATGATATACACCAGCAAGTCATGTTAAATCGACAATCAAATATCTGATGCTCATTTTTATCAATAAAAAAATTGAAAATCTGGTGTTGGAATAGCGAGCACTTTCTTACTTTCTCGTCCTCAGTCCTCACTGCTGCTGAAAAGCCTTTTAGCTCAAAGAAAGCTGCTGTATGAAAGACTCAAAGCCAATCATAAAAATCAAACACTTTAAGATGATTATACTGACAGTGTGAAATGTTATTTAGCAGTAAAACAATCTGCTAAAAAGCAGTTTTGCAACACCAAGTTTTCAAGATAATTTATTTTATTTTATTAAAATAAAAATGAGTATCAGATATACCTATGCAACTTTGGTGCTAGGGCTCATAATAATTCACCTTGAGTTCAAAAGGCCACAAAGCTTCTCTTTGCTCTCCGTTTCTTCAAACTACAAAATAATCATATTTAGTCCCTCGAAGTGATCAACCATGGACATAAAAGAAAAGAAAAAAAAGCATTAAAAACTGATGAGTAAGTGAAAGTGGATTGGTTTAATTGCTAAAAAGCTTTTCACACAGTCTGGATAATTGTCTTAGAAAGCACTTGATTTTGTTCTTGGCCTTAAGTGCTTCCTACAGCAGTTTCTTTGAGCTAAAAGGTTTTCAGCAGCAAGGACTGGAGAGCAGAAAGCAATAAAGTACATCGCAGTGATTAGAAAGCCGCACATTAGGCTTCTAAATCCCAGATGCTGATCAGCTTGAAGCCAAGCGAGTTGGAGCAGTGAGAATATATAGAAGGCTAATGATGAGAGTTTTGAGCACAACTCGCTTAAATGTACTGGAAAGAAGCTTTTTTGGCCGTCATTCACATTTGCTGTTTCAGATTTTCGAGGTGCAAATTGGAATCTGCTCAAAATTGGAGTGTCTGTCTGTTAGGGCAACTCCCCCATACACACCTCCATCTGTACATCATTAACTGGAGCAGTCATGCAGTGAGAAGTTACAAATGAATTGTGAGAAAGATGAGATGATTAAAAAGGGAATCTGTAAAATTGGCCTCCCCACACACACACCTCTGTAATCAAAAGGAAACCATTTAGCACTTTTTTGTTTAATACTTCAGCAGTTTTTATTAAGAACAAGTAGCTATCCTTTTTGAGGACCAACCAAATGTCCCCATAAAATCTTCAACCGTATTTTAAATTAAAAGAATAACTTCAATATTCAGAAATATTTTGTCTCACTAAAAAGATATTGTTTTTTTTTTTTTCCAGAACTCATCATTTAGCCTATAAACCAATCAGCCATAAAATTAAAACCACTGACAGGTGACGTGAATAATGTTGAGTGATTATCTCATTACAATGGCACCTGTCAAGGGGTAAGGTATATTAGGTAGCAAGAGAACAATCAGTTCTTGAAGTTGTTGTGTTGGAAGCAGGAAAAATGGGCAAGTATAAGGATCTGAGTGACTTTGACAAGGGCCAAATTGTAATGGTGAGATGACTGGGTCTGAGCATCTCCAAAATGATGCATCTTGTGGGGTGTTCCTGGTATGCAGTGGTTAGTACCTACCAAAAGTGGTCCAGGGATCCAAAGGACAACCGGTGAACCGGCGACAGGGTCATGGGTGTCGAAGGCTCATTGATTCATATGAGGCATAAAGGCTAGCCCATATGGTCCAATCCCACAGAAGAACTACTGTAGCATAAACTACTGAAAAAGTTAATGCTGGCTAAAACAGAAAGGTGCTTTTAATTTTATGGCTGATCGGTGTATAATAGAATGCCTTTGTCATTGTACACAGGACAATGAAATTGAAGTGCTTCATCTGATAATGATTAAAAAAAACACATTTACAAAACAAGACATAAAATTTAAACCAGACATAAAACCAATAATAACAATTAAGTAATAAGTTATTGCACAGTTTTGTTGTACTTTAATGTATGAGGTCGTAAGTCATGTGTTTACAGCATTCACAGTTCTGGGCCCTGTTTCAGAAAGCAGGTTTAGTGAAAACCCAGAGTAAGTTGACTCAGTTGAAGGAAATTCTGGGTTTTTGGTTTCACAAAGCCAGTTCAGCTTGACTGAGTCAGTTACCATGGCAACATACTCCATGAACCTAACCTGCTCGCTGGCAGGTTTTCTTCAACTAACCCAGAGTTTCTCCTCCTCTTTATCTGAAGCCTGCAGACTGAAAGCAGTGGCAGACATGGCGTGTCCTTTTGTAGAAGAGCCAATTGATATTGAAGTGCAAATACTCTGCAGAAATCTCAGTCAGGAGATGATTATTCAACCCCAATTGGATGTTTTATCATTCCCTGATGAGTATTTGTTTGAGCATTTGTTTTTTCTGCACCATCAATTTATCTGAACAATATTCTCAGCCCTCACATGACACATCGTGGACATGTGCTCAGTTCAGAGCAAATTCTTTTGTATTGCACTTTGGCAAAAAAAAAAGGGCAGGCTTTTTTTATTTTATTTTATATAACATCAGTGATGCTGAGCATGTGTCAAAGGCAACCGTCTGTTGGGCTGTGAGAAATGTCCCTCTGGCACTTAAGCATCTAATACACATGTTTGTAGTGTTTCCAGGACACAGACCCACCAGACTCCTCAAAGAGGAATTTCACAGAATAGCAGGTATCAGTCTAGCAATAATTAATGAAGTATGAAGCTTTGAGACTTGAAGCACTAATCAACTTGATATATTTTAAGGTTTTCAGATGTGATTTGGATGCATAGACTGTACGCACATCCCCATCACAGCTCCTTCAGTGAATGAAGGAGATTATGCAAATAGATATTTTCACAGCATTAATGTGCAGGTCTCCTAAATACAGTCTTTAGTGTTCCAAATGAAACAATACAGATACTGCAGCTAATTGCTGTGGTCCACTATGAAGATCATTTGTGATGCGGCCCAACTCATCACTAACATGGAAGCGAAGTGGCCTGGGTCTGTGCATGACTCGCAAATTTTTCGTGAGTGTACAATTGGTGCCAAATTTGCCTGTGGTGAGTGTATATACTGTTGTAAGAGGAGGTTGGTTATTAATGTTAAGTGTTAGATCAGATTGATTTAAGAATGATTTGTGTGAAGTGATGTGAGGGAACTATAGTTAAGGGTGGAAGGATATGTAGAGGGGAGATGGCTCTATAAAAAGGGGGTGTTCAGGTGATTGAGGAAAATAAAGTTGAGTAATGAACTATTCCTGATTCTCCATGCTTTCTTTTCTTGCCCACAGCCAGTTTAAGTTAGTAACCTACTAGACCAGCTTTATCTAGTGTTACACTATTATTATTATTATTATTATTATTATACAGTAAATCTGACCTCACCATTGGTCATACAAATCTTTGTGATGATTTGCTTAGCTTTTATACCTCTGAGCTGATTTGCTAATAGTTTTTTCTGATTTTTCACCATGTTCATGAAACACACTATTCCCAATGAATTATTGGGAATTAAATCTGTCCACACCAGCATTTATCACCCACAAATGGATGGTTTGGTAGAGAGGTTTAATCAAACACTTACAAGTTTCCAAGTTAAATTTTTAAGTGAAGATGCACATAACTGGGACAAATAGCTCAAGCCCTTGTTATTCACAGTATAAGAGGTCCCGCCAGCCTCCAAGGGATTTTCCCTATTTGAATTATTATATGGGCAAAAGCCACGTGGCATCTTGGACATGCTGCAGGTAAATTGGGAGGAGGGACCTTCACCTAGTAAAAATTAAATTCAATACATTCTCGACCTGCATGCAAAGCTCCACACCCTTACACACTTAACCCAGGAGAATTTACGGCAAGCACAAGAACATCAAGCCTGACTGTATGATGGGGTGCGTGCCTTAGAGAGTTCACTCTGGGAGATAAAGTACTCATGTTATTGCCCACATCGAGCTCCAAATTAGTTGTCAAGTGGCAAGGACCCTTTGAGGGCACACGGTGAGTTGGGGATGTTGACTATGAAGTGAGGCAAACGGACTGGGGCAGGGCCCTACAAATATACCACCTCAACCTATTAAAAGGTTGGAATGAGGGGGTCCTTGTGGCATTGACATCGGTAGTTCCAGAGAAGGTGGAGCTGGGGCCGGAGGTAAACACAGCCAAAACCACAACCCAAACCGATCTGGTCCCTTGTGGAGACCACCTCTCACTGGCCCAACTCACAGGGGTGGCCAAGTTGCAGAGGGAATTTTCCATCATGTTCTTGCCCCTTCCCGGCCACACCCACCTCATAGAATACTACAGTGAAATGTCAAAGGGGGTGGTGGTGCGTAGCCGCCCTAACCGCTTACCCAAACACAAAAAAAAGGTGGTTCGGGATGAACTCAAGGCCTTGCTCAACATGAGCATAATTGAGGAGTCACACAGTGACCGGAGCAGCCTGGTAGTCCTGGTACCCAAGGCTGATGGGTCAGTCTGGTTCTGTGTAGACTATAGAAAAGTCAACGTGGTGTCTAATTTGATGCGTACCCAATGCCTCGCATTGATGAGTTGATCGATCAGTTAGGTGCTGCTCGCTTTTATTCGACACTGGACTTAAAGGGATATTGGCAGATCCTCTTGACTCCTCTATCCCAAGAGAAAGCAGCCATTTCCACACCATTTGGATTACACTAGTTTGTCATGCTTCCTTTTGGGTTAATTGGGGCTCCCGCTATGTTCCAGCAGCTCATTGACAAGATCCTCTGCCCCACGCCACCTATGCGGCAGCCTACTTAGACGACATCATCATAAACAGCAGTGACTGCCTGTGGCACATAGAACAACTTAGGGCCGTCCTAGAGTCACTGAGGCAGGTGGGTCTCACAGCTAACCTGAAAAAGTGTGCAATCGGGCAGGTGGAATTACAGTATCTGGGTTTCCACTTGGGTCATGGGCAGGTGCATCCCCAAATTGACAAGACAGCAGCGATTGCGGCCTGCCTAAGGCCTAAGATCAAAAAGGGGGTGAGACAGTTCCTGGGGCTGGCTGGGTACTTTTGTAGGTTCATATGTAATTATTCAGACATCACCAGCCCGCTGACTGATCTCACTAAAAGGGGAGCACCAGATCCGGTACAGTGGATGGAGCAGTGCCAACAGGCTTTCATCAGGATAAAAGCTGCACTGTGTGTGGGGCCACTCTTACACTCCCCTGACTTCTCTCTCCCCTTTATTCTGCAGACAGATGCATTGGACAGAGGGCTGGGGGCCGTTTTATCCCAGAAGGTGGAGGATGAAGAATGCCCCATGCTATACATCAGCCGCAAGCTCTCGATGCATGAGAGTAAGTACAGTACCATCGAGAAAGAGTGCCTGGCCATCAAGTGGTGGTCCTCACCCTCCAATACTACCTGCTGGGGTGCCCTTTCACCCTCTGTTCAGACCACGCGCCCCTCCAGTGGTTCCACCACACGAAAGATGCCAATGCATGGATCACCCGTTGGTATCTAGCCCTCCAGCCATTTAAATTCAAGGTGGTCCACAGGCTGGGGGTGCAGATGGGAGTGGCGGACTTCCTATCCCATTGGGGGGAGTCCACTGCAGGCCGGATGACTCCCTGGCTTGAGTTGGGCAGTGGGAGTCTGTGGCAGCGGGGATGTGACCTTGTGTCAGTGTGAGAATGGAGGGCGGGGCCAGGGAAGGTGAGTGGCAAAGTCAATGCACCTTTTGTTAATTAATGTTGTGTGTGTGTGTGTTGTTGTTGCAGTGACAGAGGATAGAAAAGGAGGGAGAGAGCAGGGGGGGGGCTCTTCCAACCAGAACACGTGTGTGTGCGCGCATGTGTGACTGCTTGTGAGCAGCGAGTGAGTGAAGCTGAAAAGCAGCAAGATAAGGGAAAATAGTGTGTGTGAACATCAGCTCCCGTCTGCCATGCTACCGTACTCCATCTACATCAGGGACTAAAAAGTTAAATTATAGCAGGAGCTTGAGATTTTCATGTCTACTCCATGTGCGCTGACCTCTCCCAAGTTCTTGAATCAACTTTTCTTTACAATCCTCTCAAGGCTGCAGTCATCCCTGTTGCTTGTGCACCTTTTTCAGTCAGCCTTTTGAGCAATGACCGTCTATGGCTTACCTTCCTTGTGGAGGGTCTCGATGATCATCTTCTGGACAACTGTAAAGTCATCAGTGTTCCATGTCATTTGTGGTTGTGTGTACTGAACTGTGTGGAGTTTGCATGTTCTCCCCATGTCTACGTGGGCTTTCTCCGGGTACTCCTATTTCCCCCACAATTCAAAGACATGTGGTTAGGGTAACATGGGGTGGCCTTGGGCTGAAGTGCCCTTGAGCAAGGCATCTAACCCCCAACTACTCCCTGGGCACTGTAGCATAGCTGCCCACTGCTCTGGGTGTATGTGCTCATTGCTCACTTGTGTGTGTGTGTGTGTGTGTGTGTGTGTGTGTGTGCTCACTGCTTAAGATGGGTTAAATGCAGAGGACGAATTTCACTGTGCTTGAGTATGCTTGTGACAAATAAAGGCTTCTTCCTCTAATATTTGTGTTCCACGTAAATTAAATTTATTTTTACTTCTCTTTACAACTCTTCATTAAAAGGAAGTGTTGTTCTTCCCGAAGGAGATATTGTGCCAGAGTATTGAGTCCAGTGTATCGTTTGGTCTATCCTGGCTCTGTAGTAGATTCTAGTAAATTCTGATTTTCTGGTACATAGTAAATATCATACTTAGAAGACCATACAACCTGTTATAAAATATAAATTTTAGTAATTTGTAGACAATGGCATCAACTAAATGACATTAAGAATGAAACTGTAAACAGTAAGGAGAACTCTGAGAACTTGTCCCCTACTAAAGTGGTAGGTGGAGAAATGTTGCCACTAGTAGAAAAAGATACAGGTGGGAATTTTTAGGAAGTTAACCAGGAAGAAGTTGGAGCTTCATGCATGGTGTTTCTTCCAAAGTTCAGCTATTTCATAACTCTGTTAGCTATTAGAATTTAACCTGCATCAAGTTTATACAACTCTAATATTTCTCTCTCTCTCTCTCTCTCTCTCTCTCTCTCTCTCTCTCTCACACACACACACACACACACACACACACACAAGCAGTCCATGTGACTCAAAATGAAACTCAGTACAGGAAAAGACCTTTTCATTTTGCATAGATGTAAAGATAATCTCAACAAATCACATGTCTGACATTTACATAGAAACACACAAAACAAAGTTGGCTGTAAAATCCAAAGAGGCTGACCTTTGAGTATTACGGGTTTTCTGAATTGCTAAAACACTAAAACCCATTGACTGAGCCAAGTGCTCAATGGCCTGAACCCATTTAGTGAATCTATCACTCTTTTGACAGTAAATCATAAACAGTCTTCACCTCGTGAAACACAATTTGCAGATCTCACTGACTCTTTTTGCAAAACTCAAAACATATTCTCATGCAGTAAAACACATTTTGCACTGCGATGCACTTGTGATGCATAATGGTAACCACAAATGGCAAAAGGTAAACACAAATAAAGCACAGATGTCATAAATTAAAAACAACTTAAAATTGACCACACTTGTTTCAAATGATGTGACACAACCGATATTATCCAGTTCAGAGTGCACACAGGTTATTGAAGGTTGCAGGTTCATATCAACAATAGACAGAAACTATCAAAGAGGCAGAGGACAAGTGTGTGTAAGAGGTGGGGTATGAGGAGGAAGAGCGGGCCGAGGAAGAGCAAGACAAAGAATAGTAATTTCTGATGAAATTCGAGCTACTATCATAGTCCCTGGAATGATAATGAGGGAAGCATGACAGAGTACAACCCAGCATCAGCAGATTCTCTGTGTCCACCATAATCTGGAGAGTCAGTCAAGAGAACGGATACAGTATAACTTTTTTTTCTCATTTAAAGTTTACAGTACTACTGTATATTGTATGCAGATGTTTCAGTAGACCGGGAGGAAAGTCCAGCACTGTTTGTACTGTACTGCATGAATATTTTTTGTGACTGCACATTCACTTTTTGTAGAATTGCAAGACTGCCACATAAGGGTGGAAGGATACCTATGTTCTCTCAGCAGCAAGAGGCCATTATAGTTGACATAGTCCTTCAAAACAACACCATTAGACCGTGAGTAATACAGCAACAAGTTATTGAAGACAACCTTTTCACCATTGACCATGTCCTCCAATGCAACAGGGTGCGCATGAAGCAAGCGTACAGAGTAACCTTTGAGTGCAGCTCAAAAAGGGTCAAACAGCAGCGATTTCAGTATGTGCAAGTAAGTGTACATTCAGACACATTTACAGTAGTCTAGATTACTTACAGTACAATATGAATGTATACATACTTCTGTCGAGCTCAATGACATCACAGTATGTAAAATATATGCAAATAAAGAGTGCATATACTGTACTACAGTACTGTCTGTCTTTCTGTAGCATATATGGTATATATGGCTGCCATATATACCACTATATATGTGTTTTCTGATTCAGGAGCTTTGTAGCAAATTTGAATTTCCTTCCAGGGATTACAGTTTTTCTCAATTGCTAAAACACTAAACCCTATTGTCTGAACCAAATGCTCAGTTGCCTGAACCCACTGAT
>JAOANJ010000026.1:61974676-61984815 GCA_026413345.1 Ariopsis seemanni | reverse complement strand
TTCCAAGTCTCTCAGCTGAGAAGAGTTTCGAGCTGGCTCACTCATTGGTTAGGACTTCATTGCCGGGACAGAAGGCCAGTGTGCGGAAAACCTTTGGGTCTTTGGGTTCTGGGGGGAGTATGGTTGCAAAGCTGAAACTTAAAGGAAATGACGGAAGGGCACCACCAGGAGTGGAGCCTGCAGCTTATTTTGACTCAACACGGGAAACCTCACCCAGCCCGGACACGGAAAGGATTGGCAGATTGATAGCTCTTTCTCAAGTCACCAATTTCATTTATGTATGTTTATGTAGGAAGTGACAGAGGAATTAACCAGTCAGATGTTGATTTATAGAGGGAGGGTCCAACAATTTATCGCCCTAGGCCTTCTCGAAGGCCAATGCTAGCTTAACCGCATGTCGGTACCGTCAGTACAGCAGTGAAGTAAGATCATTATGTCCAAAGATATGGCAGAGGAGATCGACGTGGCTAGCTTAATAGCATTGCTATAATAATACAATATATCATAGCTTTATATTTCACAGGGGTGGAAGGAACTAATTACAACTACTCAATTATTGTAAAGGAGTTATTCTTTTGGGTATTTTTACTTTCTTTTTTTTTTTATATTGTGGTGACCCAGGTGGGTTATGGGTTTCCCTGCCGTGGGACTCATGGGACTGTAAATATTTGGACTTTGTGCTGATGTTTGTGTCATTTAATTTGCTGTATGTGTAGAAAGTTATTGCAGTTATGTTGTGCATTTATGTTCGTATGCCTGTAAATAGCGTTAAGCTTTGTTTGGAGCTGACCACCATGACTGAAAGGGGTACGCTAGTGAGGGGCCTTCCAGCCGGTGTAGCGTTCATCAGTAGTGTTAGTAAATGCTAATAAAGTGGTCAAGCTGCTATATTGAGAGCACATAGCACAGGCTAACAACCGAGAAACTAAGATTTCTGTCTCCAGACTCTTCTTCCATGCTGCATGCTCGCCCAAGTATTTTTCACTTATATTTAAGTATTTATTTCCCTGTGTAATTTACTTAGTTACTTTTAAAATCAACATCAACAGCTACCTGGCACCCTGATGCTAATCCCTTGCCCTGTTGCTTTTTTGGTGTGTCTGGCTAAGTTTTGGCTGAGCTCTAGTCCCAGCAAACTCCATACAGAAAGGCCCCCGTCAGCCACTGGGCTCGAACCCAGAACCTTCTTGCTGTGAGGCAACAGTGCTAACCATTACATACACCACTGTGCAGCCCCTCATTAGGGACACATTTAAATAAAAAAATAAATTATATCCTGATTTCTATAAAGTTGCTTTGTGACAATGTCCATTGGTAAACGTAGTATGCAAATAAAAATTAACTGATTTCAGTTCATTGATTGATTGTGATTTGAGGCCAAGGCTATTGACTTTGTCAAAGTCCATAGCAGTGGTTGGAACACTGGCAGACTGAAAGAAAGTATGATAATCCATAATCATAAGACATGGAAAATGGGTATTGGACAAAATTAGGATGAACAATGGTATACAAAACTCAGGACAAAGCTTGGCCTTAACAAGACTATGAAGACTGGAAAGAAACAAACTAATTAAGGAATAAACATGGAACAGGTGAACAATGTAGGGTAACCAGTGACAGGATAAGGGTGGAGAAACACAACTAAAGCACATAGAAATGTAAACAAATTGCATGGCATGTATCCAAAACCAAAATGACACAAGAGAGGGAATTTGTGACACCAATCTCTCTTATGTTACAGTTCCAGATTAGTCTAAGCACTTCTTTTATTACTTGGTTTTACCATCAGTCTTTCTTTCCATTCCCCATAGCAAGCAAGGTCTGTAAGGGCATCACTGATGATATTTTAACAGTCCCTCATTGGCATGTCTAGGACATTTAAACTTGGCAGAGCCCATCCCTCTCCAAGTTTGATCAATGGACAATATAGAGTTGCCAGTTAGCCTAACTGCATGTCTTTGAAGTGTGGGGGAAACCTTAACACCTGGAGGAAACCCACATGGACTATACACAGAAAAACCCTTCGTCGGCTGTGAGGTTCAAATGTGGAACCTTCTTGCTGTGAGGCGACAGTGCTAACCACTGCACCACCATGCCGCCCCTACCAGTAGTCTAGATTTTTGATTGATGATAACCGTGGTGATTGGAAATGTCAAAATATGGGGAAGACATATAGGGAAGCCATGGCCTAATGATCAGAGAAGCAGCTTTGGAACCAAAAGGTCACTGGTTTGATTCCCTGGACCAGCAAGAATGGCTGAATTGTCTTTGAGCAAGGCACCTAACCCCCAACTGCTCCCCAGACTGCTCTGGGTATGTCGTATGTCACTCTGGATAAGAGCGTCTGCTAAATGCCTGTAATGTAATCACTCCAAATATATTGTCATGATTCCAAGAATACAATGCAGCCTACAGACCTGATCAGGTCAGGGATTGCCATCTCTGCTACTGGTAACATTGTAACCCAGTACCGCCTGCCACATGGATGGGTTGTCAGCGTCTAAACCGGTTCCCCCACCAGTGTATGCTGCTGAGGAGGGTGTCATCTCACCCAGCAGGATGAAAACAAGACCTGCAAAAGGGCAGATGAACTCCTGGCAAGTCAATGGCCATCATGCAACCTTAGGTAGTAGTGGTGACTCACTTATTGTATACTTTCAGCTATTGAAAATATGTTTTCTTCTCTTGTTTTAGAGCCAAAGGGGAGGCGATATCCCGCCTTCTCCTCTGGAGCCCGGCGCACCACCCACTGAGGTCAAGAAAGTTAACCTACCTCTACCTAATATCAAGGGACACTGGAATCAGGGTACAGGACCTGAAATTTGCAATGGCTGACAGGAATGTGTGGAAGAACATTGGGTGATTTATCTTGGCTGAGGCCGAAGGATGATGATGATGCCAGACATGGTTGTTATAGCCTTTGGACAGTGCTCTAATAACTAAGTAATGCTCAGAGTGAACATACCTGAACTTGCCAAGTCTTGACGCCATGTATTGTTAGTCTGTTTTTTTGACATTGCCTTGCTCTCTAGTTTTTATATTTTGATATTGCCTTCATACTGACATTTGGTGATTGCCTGAATTATTGCGTAACAACTAACCTGCCTGTGTGTCAATCCCAGAAGTGTTTCCTGATGCATGATCATATATAAAAAGGATGATCCATAAGTCTGTGAGTGCTTCCTTCTCTATCCTCCTGAGGTGAGTGAACAGAATTTATCTCACTATCATTCAGGCTGGGCTTGTGTGTGTGTGTGTGTGTGTGCGCGCATGCTCTGGCTGATGCTGTCTGAACTGTCCTAATTGTTTAATTGGGTTGTGGAGAGTAGGATCTGTCAGCTGCAGGGTGAATCATGTTTACGAGGCTCCCACTGGCGTGATGGGGTGATGGCAGGAGAGTAGAGTGATGAGGCCAATGGCAGCCAAGCTGGCATCTGTCGTCTGGGTCGTGGTTGATGGAGGGGAGGCCTCAGGGGCTGATTATAGTTCTATCTCTCTTTTTCTCTCTTTGCCTCTTCTGTGCTTCTATACAGTGGCTTCCATGCTCCTGACTTATCATTTTCCAAGTTGTTACGCTTGGTTGTGACAGAACAGCTTAAGATGTGATAAAGAGAAACTGGGATAAAGAATGTTGGAAAAGAATTATAATCTATTAAATGTGTGTTCCACTCTCTCCATCACATCTACATGTGTTTGGAAGGTTGTTTTCTGATGTCATCTTTTGATTCTCCAAAGTACAGTATATAAACTACTGTGCAAAAGTCTTTGGCACCCTATACAAACTTTGTTATAGATTTCTATTTTATGACTTCTACATTATTGAGTCAGTCGAAGAACATTTTAGAATTCCAAACATTCGTTTTCCAGCACAAAATTAAATGTTACAGAAAAACAAAATTCGTATCTGAGCAGCATATTACCGCTTTTAAGAGAGCATTTTTCAGATTAAAAAAGAAAACATAATGAAGCCTACTGGGGTTTGGTGCAAAATTAAGAAGCAAGTGTGACAAAGTGTCCAGAAGAACTGTGGCTGGTTCTGCAAGATCCATCCATCCATTATCCGCAACTACTTATCATGTGCAGGGCCCTGGGCAAGCTGAAGCCTATCCCAGCTGACTATGGGCAAGAGGCGGGGTATAACCTGGACAAGTCACCAGATTATCGCAGGGCTGACACATAGAGAGACACAACCTTTCAAACCTACAGTCAATTTAGAGCCACCAATTAACCTCGCCTGCATGTCTTTGGACTATGGGGGAAATTGAAGCACCCGGATGAAACCCACACAGACACAGGGAGAACATGCAAACTCCACACAGAAAGGCCCCCACTGGCCCCAGAACCTTCTTGCTGTGAGGCGACAGTGCTAACCACTACACCACCATGCCGCCCTGATTCAGCAAGATGCTTAGTAAAACCTACAGCTCATTTCCTTATAAAACGTCACCAATTGTACCTTTGACGACTACTTTTTTAATTTATTTTTATTTTTTTTTAGGCAAACGGTCATCTCACACCAAATATTGACTTTTTAAATGTTGGAACATTTTTTTTTAATGTTGGAAAATTTTATTTCATTATTTTTAAGCCATTTTTGGTCGACAGCATTTCTTTACATATGCCTAAGACTTTTGCACAGGACTGTATGTGTAAAGTTTGCAACTGAATTCTGAAAAATAGTTACAAATGATGGCCAAATACAACAATTGTTTTCAGCCAATGCAACATAAATATGTTTAACAAAAAGTAACATGGAAATGTTTTTATTTAATCTACTGTATTTCAAACCTATTTTTCGAAAATAGTAGTTTTTCCCCTTTTTGGCCTGTTTTGTCCAGATGAGAAGGGTATTTTTGGTCACTGAACCTGAAACCTTTAGAAAATGCCCTCAAACACAGAGAAATTTTAAATATTTTTTGCAGTTTTTTAGTGTGGATGGGAAAATGCATACCCTCGTTTCCACCCCACTCCCAAACCCTCAGATCACAGCATGAACCTGTGCGTGCTCATTGTGTTGTTGTGAATGTGTTGGGATGTCATTTATTTTGGCTGCCATCCAGGTTGTTACTTTGTGGTCTATAATTTCTAATTTGATAACATTTTTAATTTGAATTCACTTTATTTCATTAACCCTCATGTGGAGGCACCCGAATATGATATGCACTGTACTGCTCCTGAATCCACAGTTCTGGTGCTCCAAAAATTTTGGATTAGAGCCAGGTGAGCACTTTGTATTCAAGCACATCATTAGTCCACATATGAATTCTTGTATTTGTCTGTTTTTCCTCTCATGTTAGTGTTCTTTCTGCAGTTTGGTTACTCTACTGCTCAATACACAGCTCCTAAAGTTATTCTTGAGATGTTTGAAATAACAATTTGTGACATACAGTTGCAAAATACTGGGCTGGTGTTCATTTGAATGTTTTCAACTACGTGGACGGAGATGTTTTCTACAGCAATCAGTTATACCATTAAATCCACTGACAGGTGAAGTGGTTACCTTGTTACAATGGGACCTGCAGCATATTCACAGTCAGTTCTTGAAGTTGATGTGTTGGAAGTAGGAATAATGGGCAAGTGTAATGATCTGAGTGACTTTGACAAGGGCCAGATCTCATGTTGGCTGGATGACTGGGTCAGAGCATGTCCAAAATGACAGGTCTTGAGGTGTTCCCAGTATGCGGTCATTAGAACCTACCCAAAAGTGGTCTAAAGAAGGACAACTGGTGAACTGGTGACAGGGTCAGTGGTGCTAAAGGCTCACTGATGCATGTGGGGAGTGAAGGCTAGCCCATCTGGTCCAATCCCACAGAAGAGCTACTGTAGCACAAATTGCTGAAAAAGTTAATAATAGCTGTGTATGGGGCCGCATAGCCACAGACTGGTCAGAGTGCCCATGCTGACCCCTATCCACCACTGGAAGTGTCTACAATGGTCACATGAGCATCAAAACTTGACCATGGAGCAATGGAAGAAGGTGGCCTGGTCTGCTGAATCATTTTCTTTTCCATCATGTGGACAGCCAGGTGTGTGTGAGTCATTT
Organism: Ariopsis seemanni; assembly: GCA_026413345.1. Classification (NCBI taxonomy): domain Eukaryota; kingdom Metazoa; phylum Chordata; class Actinopteri; order Siluriformes; family Ariidae; genus Ariopsis; species Ariopsis seemanni. The sequence continues at coordinate 61,978,772 of JAOANJ010000026.1, read as the reverse complement.
AACTGAGGAAGAGATGGCACCAGGATGCACTATGGGAATAAGGCAAGCTGGCAGAGGTAGTGTGATGCTCTAGGCATGTGATGTTCTGCTGGGAAACCTTGAGTCCTGGGATTCATGTTGAGGTTACTTCGACATGTACTACCTACCTAAACACTGCTGCAGACCAAATATTGTACTTTCCTTCATGGCAGCAGTATTCTCTAATGACAATGACTTTTTTTTCAGCAGGATAATATGCACTGCCACACTGCAAAAATAGTTCAGGAATGGTTTGAGGAACATGACAAAAAGTTCAAGGTGTTGACTTGGCCTCCAAATTCCCTAGATCTCAATCTGATCAAGCATCTGTGGGGTGTCTGGGACAAACAAGTCCATGGAGACACATGGACTTCACAAATCCATGGAGACACAACCTTGCAACTTACAAGACTTAAAGGATCTACTGGTAATGTCTTGGTGCCAGATACCACAGCACACCTTTAGAGGTCTTGTGGAGTTAATGCCTTAAAGCGATTAACCAGTAAATACTGAAATTATGGGGTTATGAAATGTCATCATTATACATTAATACAAGATGTTCTAGATGAAAAAATTAAGCAGACTTTAGCTTAAAAAACCTGTTAAAATTGTAACACCAGTCGATTGGGCCATTTCCCTGGCCGTGGCCATACTGGATTAGCCAGATACATGGATGTATTAGGAGATGAAAACAAGGGTGGCGCTGGGTGACGTAGGATTCCACATATCTTCTTCATTCCATCCTGGATCCAAGACGCTTGGCCGAGTGGCTTCATCAAGTAAAGCGAGAAAACTTTACTCCTGGAAAAAGCAGCAAATGGTGCAGTGAGAATTTTACAGAAGATTGTTTTGTGGAGGACTTGGATGAGAGAAATGAGACACGAGGCAGAAACGACAACCGAAGCCAGACGCGATCCCAACTTTGTTTCGCCACAAAACACAGCATACCGTGTCATGCATCAAACGGATGGAAGATAAGCAGGTAAATATTTTTGCCAATAAACTAGCCACTACTTTATTTTGATTCCTTTTTGAATACTGCACTGCCATAATTTTTGTGGAGAAATGCAAACAAATTGACTGAGAAGTCATACTAGACCATAATATACTATAGTCTAATATAGCATGCGCTTGTACACCTCCACTGTGCTCGCGGAAAATTAAATCATACACAATGGAGTTATGGAGGCCTCCCTGACAAAAAATAAATAGTCTTGTCTATTTTCAAAACTTTAGTGGTTATATTGTTAAGAACAAATTCAACATGCAGCTTTTTTTTTTTTTTAATAAAGGACAGACATAAAGATCGGCTTTTCGCTCAATTTGTTTATTTGCAAGGTATTTCCTTAAATGGGTCCGAGCTGTTTTGGTGGGACAAGGGGACCTACACAATATCAGGCAAGTGGTTTTAATGTTATGTAAAACGTCATATGAACTTGAACCTTTGAAAATTTCAGTGTAAAAATAGCATTTTTAAAAATATCCATAAACAGATGGACAGGTTTTTAGCTAGCAAGATTCTGGACATCTTTCAGTGAACTGACAGCTTTTACCACCAAATTACAAAAAAAAAAAAAGGAAAATAAATAAAAACTATTCCATGTCATTTTGCTGAAAATATATGGTTTCTTGAACTTGAGGTGTCAAAGTAAAACTAGACTTTTCTACTTTTTGGCTGTTTGACAGAATTCGGCAACAGCAGTTAGAGTATTATTACTGGGGAAAAATATTTAAGGATTTATTTTTTTCAAAATGTCCAAATGGGGAGAGTTGGGACAGTTCATCATGTTACAGCTTTTTTCTTGTGGTTTACAAATATAAAATTGTTTAAAATGTTTGTTAAAAAACGTGGGCATGTCCCTGCATGAGGGTTAAGCTTATAAACTCATCCGGCCAACAAGCGATGAGCTTATGCCATCATGTGTTGTCCGGCATCCGTCCGGCGTCATCCACATTTCAGGAAAATTCCATCTTCTCTCTCAGTTCTTCACTGATTTTGATTCTTTTTGGCAGGAAGGTAGATCTGCCTGGGGTGCATATAGCTTCTATCCAAATTTGCATAATTACAATTATTAATGAAGATATGGCGTATTTAAGCCCTAATGAGCAGTTTCCACACAAATCGCTTCTTCTCCCTCAATTCTTCACCAATTTTGATCTTTCTGGCATGAAGGTAGGGGTACCTAGGGTGCATAGAACTTCTACCCAGATTTGCTTAATTAAAATTATGAATGAAGTTATGGACTAATTAATCCTAAATGAGCAGTTCAACAAAAATCGCTTCTTCTCAGTCAATTCCTCGCTGTTTTGGTTTCTTTCCGGCAAATATGTGAGCTGGACTGGTTAAGAATAGAACTACGCAAGGCGTCCCACTTTAGATCGTTCCTTCTGGACTAGATGGGACTGGAGTGAGCTACATTGTCATTGACAGTCTCGTTCATTATTTATTTATTTATTTATTTTTAAAAGCCTTTATTTATCACATGTACTCAAGCACAGTGACAGTCCTCCTCTGCATTTAACCTATATGAAACAGACACACATGCACACACAAGTGAGCAATGAGCACACACACATACCCAGAGCAGTGGGCAGCTACGTATGCTACACTGCCCGGGGAGCAGTTGGGGGTTAGGTGCCTTGCTCAAGGGCACTTCAGCCATGATACAGGGAAGGGAGGGGAAAGTGCTGCTCATTTACTCAACTCCACTCACATTTTTCTTGCCAGTCCCAGGAATCGAACCGGCAACCCTTTGGGCCCAAGGCTGCTTCTTTAACTACATTAACAGTATTGGCGCAGCTGATCAAGGATAAGATAAAATTTCTATTCCAATGTTTTGGAAATTTGAAGTGAGTTTCTGGAAAGTTGGCAAAAGAAAACACATTTCCGTATCTTTATTCCTCATCCACCATTCTGCCTCTCTTACATACACACACACACTTTCCCCTCATCCATCTACCACTCCTCTCTCTCTCTCTCTCTCTCTCTCTTTCTCTGACAGTGGCATGTAGTGTTAAAGTCAGTAACTAGCACAGCCTTGGGGGAAAATCAAAGTAAACCCTTTCTCCACAGCCCTCTACCTCCTTCGCATTTCTGTCTCACTGTCTGAGATGATTCTGCTGGACACCTGTCAGAAATGTCACACGTTGATTTGAAACTCTCACGCTGCCATTGCTCTTCCAGACTCACCCTCTTGTTAAATGCTGCAGTGGGTTCAGGCTCAGCAGTGAGGCTTAAAAAATTTTTTCTACCATACCTCATGCATATGACCTCTGAAACCAGATTTCTAAACCAATCCACATGCTTGAGATAATCAGGAAATTTCATTAGACATGATCAAGACGGGATTAGAAAAGCATCCCAGTTCATTTAACATTTTACAGATTGTTAAATAGTAGTGTGGTCCAAGTCCCAGAGAACTTTGTTACTACAGAATTGACAGTGTATGAAATCAAGCCCATTAATATAAACTTTGCAGCTTGGACTATTGCCAGGCTTGTCATTATTTAACAGTTATTCGCAGAAGGTGAAGTGAATATTGGTGAATAATAACCGAGATTAAGTCGAGCACTGATATTCACTGAACCTGAGGCAGATAATTATTTTAGTATAAAGACACAGGTGATTATTTTAAAAAATCCTATAAAAATAATGTATTTCAAACTTCAGATGCATGCAAATGTAATAAAGGTGTAGCGTAGACTCACAATTCCACCTTACGTACCTTTGAATAGTTTTAGACTAAACTTCGTAGCATTTTTAGTGCTTTTAGGAACAGCAGTTTCTTTCAGAATTTGTAATTTTTCCTCACTTACGGTGACGAAGCGACTGGCCGCCAATTTGCTGAGTCACTTGGGGTGATTATCATGAAATAGTCCGAATTTCTCGACCAATCAGTGCACGCGATTTTCTATACTCACCTGTGTATTTATACTTAACAAAATCAATCAACACCTTCTGACCAATCAGAATTCAGAATTCAACCGTGCTATGGTATATCCCCAATTCCAAAAATGTTGGGACAGGGTCATGTTTACCACTGTGTTGCATCACCTCTACTTTTAACAACACTCTGTA
>JAOANJ010000026.1:61384246-61394785 GCA_026413345.1 Ariopsis seemanni | reverse complement strand
TTACTGTGAGGTCAAATGTCCATCCCCAAATCACAACTTAAGGCATGTAGTCTACCGGGCGGAGGCATCCCCATCGACGCTGTTGGCGTCGAGTTCTATCTAGCTTTTCCTTATTTTCTAAAAATGCTGAAAGTCCCAGGTGCGTAGTCAAGGTTTTTACTACCCAGACAAACCATGTCATGCTTCAGATTGGATTAGTTTAAGTGGTTGAAGAGGCACTGGAGTAGACACTGACTCCTGTTTCAGTTTGGGGTGAATGGAGGTTCTACCAGGAAGTTACTGTGTTTCTTGGAAGTGTCCATTTGTTTTGTGATTCAGTAAGAGTTGAATATCTGGAGGAGAGTCACTGATCTATTGTGGGATTAAATATAGGAAGTTGCAGCAGTGAAACAGCAGTCTTCATAAATCAGGCATGTATCTGGACAAGACTAAAATGAGGAGCATGGAGTTTTGTGAAACCTGTGGGGTCCTCCCCCTTCCTTGGAGAATGATAGAGAAACATTTCTGTCCAGATTGACCATGTCAATCAAACGGACACTGCTGTAAAACAGTCAGTTGTGCCAGGAAGTTAATCCCATCCAAATAGGGCTTTAACCCTCTATCTATACCCCAGAAGTATTTGCAAACACTGCATTTCATTAGTCCCTTTTCCACAGCCTGTTTAAGATGAGAAACTTGCACCTTTATTCTGCCTCAGGTTCTGTATAAAACATCTGAATGCATCTTGGGTCCAAACAGCTTCCGACTTCACGTTCACCTCAGAATTCTGATCAAACCTGTTGCTTGTGCAAGTCTCTGTGCCTCCTTTCTCATTACCCCTCACACAGCTGGCTTGGTTTATGCTCTCAAGGACAAATATTATTTATATATGAAGGTTATTGAACAGAAGTGACTATGTTGCATATCATGCTGAGCAACTTGTTTTGAAGAGTGGTATAAATGTGAACAGCTAACAAGCACCTTGATACTTGATTCACCTGATGTCCTTTTACATGCAAGGCTGGTACGTTTGAGGTATGCACATTTCCGACATGTAGATCACCCTAAATGCTTGATGCTCTGTGATGCGTCACGTTTCTGGTTGCTGAACGCTGCTGTAAAAACGCACACTGATGTAACGTCATGCTGGCTTTATTTGGTTCAGTACAAATCAGTAAACCTGGGATATTGACATTCTGTCTTTTTTGCCAAGATTATGGAATATGGATGTAAAACAGGCTGCTGAGAGCAAAGAAATTCCTTTGTCATCCTGTAGGTAGTTTGAAAACAAGAATTTGCAGGTTTCTGTTTGAGAGGACATTACCAATACATGATTAAAATACACTGCTCAAAAAACCGTATGTCCGATTGCCTGAGATGGCTAAAGCATGTGCAAGGATGAGTAAAACTTTAATGGCGATCGTCTGACAAAAGTTAGTGCTGGCAAGCTAAGCAACTGCTCTGTGATGCAGACCTGAACTGTCAGTCCAGCAGTAGCTTATTTCTATTTATTATTCTGCAAAGTGAATCATGCATCGTGACATCTGACTCATCAAAGTTCACCTGTGTCTATTGAAAATCTTGTTTTCCTGGACTGGTTCCCGTATAAAATTTAATTCTACCAAGTGTCACATTGACTGTATACTTTCTGCGCTAAGAGAGCAGGGACCCAGTCTAAAGTAGCTCGTCTCTCTTCATGGGAAATGCGTTACATTTTTCATCAACTATACCGTACTGTATAAAGTACAAAAACTGAGAATCCTTCAAATTTCCTTGTTTTTGGTTATAATTGGAAGTATGCACGTGTTCAAGTGTACTGGAAAAGCTCTGCTTGGAGGGGTCCACATAATTATGTAATTATACAAATTGGCTCAGGGTGATGAGGGCTAAGGACATCGTGTGCCAGCAGCATGGTTGAAGCGGGCAGGTGTCAAACTTAGAACTTTTTATATCCCGATTGGAGTTAATAATAAATGTTCCTTACCTCTAACCAGTATATATTACAATTTTTTAAATTACTTTTGATGGTTTCATATTTCATTTTTTTTTCTAAATATTTATCAAAATGTTGCCATTATGGCACAAGAGCCTGTGATTGGTGGACAGCTGACAAAGGGTGTCTCCCATTGGTTGTAAATCGTGACCTAAAAATTGGACGGGACCTGCTGATTGGTAGCTCACACACTGAAGCCAAGTAGAGATGTCCAGCATCTGTTGTCTGAAGAAAACTACAGCTAAAAAAGCTCTACTACTGGATTACTTGGACAATCTTAGTCAGGAAAAAAAAGCACAGGATAGATATACACGGAAATTAGTTTATTAGCAGTTATGATCCGTACAAAATTCCTCAAAACGACTGGAGTGACTGTGCAGATTTGTGGCCTAGCATTAGCTACACATTGGAATATACCACCTTTTCCCTGAAGAGTCCTGACACGGAAGAACAGTTAAACCACAAAAGCAAGAAAACCTTTGTGTAAAGACTTTTTTCCCAAAAACTGATGTTGGGAAATGATGTGAAAGCCAAAGCATTTACTCTTAAAGGACTCTGACCTAAACTGTTGGCTAGATGGTATCCCTGCCCCTCAGTGTCTCAACACCAAGGACTTCTAGTTACATGGCTGTCTGCACGCTCTCTGATACAGTGATGCTTACTGTTAAAACAATATCTGAAGTGTTATTTGGAAAATATATCTTGCTCTTGACTTTCAAACAATAAGATTTTTTTAATTTTATCTAATGGTGGATGGTACAATTAAACACCATCAGCACATTCCAGTTGTAGCTGTAGTCATAACATCAATAAACGGTTAATGTTCAGTTCCCTCTTTAATTCTTGATTCAAAGGCACAGCTGAGTCACACTGATCAACCTGTGTGTAACTGACAATTTTATCCAAAATAGTTTTTCCTGCCAGTCTATTTCGATTTCACATGCATGCAGCGGTTGTAAAGTTTAGTGTTTGTGTAGAACTGTCTTGAGCTGCAGGTTCATTTCTACGCACTGGTTCCACGGTGACATTTTGCACAGGACTGTGTTCCTTTGATAAAGCTCCAGCTGTCTTTTTATACTCCTTCAAAACTCTCCACAGCTCCGTATACCCTAAATTATTCATTCCTCTGCTACTAGAACTTTCTGAATGTCTGCATATATTGGTGTTATCTTCTCCAAAATAAAATAAAGCTCTGGGCAAGTGGAATTGTTTCAGGTAAGTGTTTTGGGTGCTTCTTTCCCATTGGGCAAGTAACGCTGGGAGCTCTAGAAATAGGTGATGGCTTTACATCCACCCAGGGCTTGACATTAAGGACTGCCCGATAGGCCATTTGCAGGAATTGGTCATGAGTCAATTTTCCCCATAGCAACAAGCCTGTGCTGGGCAAGTTAACCTGACATTCCTTGACAACCATAAGAGTTTGACTGGTGATGTGAAGCAATCCATTTCTATAATGGCTGTTTTTACCTTTTCTGCTTTTTTTTTTAAACCCGAATTTTCATGTGTACTTGGAAATGTGAAGAAATCTGCTTCTTATTGGCTAAAACACATCTACAGATCTGTATTTTCAAGAATCTTCACACATTAAGCGAATGATAAAGGTAGAAAAGGAGAAATAAGTTATAACAAGCCTAGAAATTCATACAGCTTTTGCCAGCCAGACTAGTTACCTTCCAAAGTAACTAGCCAAACAAAATCAACTAGCCAAAACTTGTTCATGTATGAATTTTACTTCTGTCAAAAATAACACGAGTAGAATAACATAACATTGATCGTGACTAATGTGCATTTATTTCAAGACGAGTATTTCGATACTGTTAAATACATAAATGAGAACACAGAGCACCATAATATCAACAAGTAATATATTGGAAAACTTGGCAACTTGGTGTATGAGTATTGAAAACAAATGTACTTACTGTCATGACTATAGCACCCAAAATATGTCCAACATGCTTTCTGTATTTAACCATTTATGAGAGAGAGCATTAGGAGCTTCATATTGACTGGGAATCAACTTGAAAAAAATTATTCCATAAAAATCGTATCGCAGCCAAGGCCTACTCTGCTCCCACGTTTGCTTATAAGTCCTTTGTCATTTCTCCTTCTTGTACGCTTTATCGGCGGCCTTTTTCTCCTCTTCAGACCGAGGTCGCTTTGTCCCCATCTCTGGCGGTTTCTGTACACCTTTCAGAAAATTCCACATCGCAACGTAGCTTTGGCAGATGTAGATGTAAACAACAACAAAAACACGTGTTTAAATGGGCGATAATGTGGCCACATCTATTGAATTTGATAACGTGATTACCGCGATATTCAACGAGATGCGTTATATGCATGCGCAGTCGTGAAAAAACCGACAGCCTGACTCGTACACGATATGATTCGGAATTCTTCGGTATTTTCCATCCTGCCAATAAACACATCGATTAACACAGGCACGGCACACGCTTAATATGTGGCGGCTTTAGTTGACGGTGTGTCTGAATCTTCGCTTCATATATATATATATTTTTTTATTTTCAACTAGCCAGCCAGGTTGGCTAGTGACAGGAATTACCCGCCAAATGACAAATTAAGTCGTCTCAGGCAACCAGACCACTGCGAATTTCGAGCTGCGCAACAACCCGGTTTACACCGAAATTTGATTTTTTTTTTTTTCTGGGGGGGGATCCCATACCACACCTCGCTGTATTGCTGCACGGATTGAACTTCCCAGGTTTTGAAGCTAGATACCGACAAAAACCTGTTTTCCATTGCAGACGAGCGATTCCGTGATTTCCACGTTTTTTTTTTTTCCCCACGATTGCGGCAAATCATCCCTACAGCACAGAAAATGGAAGCCAAGATGCATCAGAGAAACAACATTGGTGATTAAGGTTCATGTTGGACTACAACACGGGTAAAAAGGAAATTATTCTAGCCATATTCACTGGGATAAGCAATCGCAAACATTCTGATTGGCTACTCTACTACTAGGATATCAGCTCATATACCGTGAGTAGAGAAAAATAAAAATGGCGGAGCGCGTTACTGAATCAACCGAGGACGAAATAAAAACTTAATTCGAAAACAACCCCACCACAAAAAAAAAAAAAAAGGAATAAAGAAGTATGACCGTAAGAGCATCTTTTTATTTTTCAAGAATTATTACTACAGCATTTTTCACAAATTGCCAGTTTGTTTACATTCCAAGCAGAAATTGTGTCAGACATTTTGGATAAAAAGTCTCTCAAATTTGCAAAAAAAAAAAAAAAGTGCTCCATTATCCACAATTATTCCACTCAATCTCATCATGCAGGGTTTATAGCAAATTCGGTGCTACGCTCCTCGTCGGCTAGCAGCTCATGTACGACTCGAGTTTGTGGAATAACCATTAAATGTTCTCATGAGATACAACACACTTTATTTGTTGAACATCTTAAAGCTTCAGACACCAGTTTCCGACAGACATTTTAATCGTCCAACTTGATAGCCATCGCGATTGATGAAATCTGTTAGCGATTTGAGATACGATCATAACTCTTCCCACGCCTACTACATCGCCAATGTTAAATGAAGAGCTCTTTCAGTATTGGGGGGGCTTTGGCCAAGTCCCAATCATCAGCGCATGTCAGCTACCAACCGTAGAGGGTGAAGACCATCACATACTTCCTCCAGCCAAACAAACAGGTCACTGTGTCTCAGACACATGATGCAACACACTTGGTGGAAACTGCAATCTGCCCTCTTCCACCTACTTGCCAACTCTACTGATTCATGCAATAGTCTACCGCTTTTGACAGGTGAATACCACCTGGTGCTTTTAGTTCTAAAAACTACGACATGACAAAATAATCAGTGAACATGGCTGGATTTGATCTTCTGAGCTCGCTTCAGCTGTTTTCGGCACAGGGGATACAAGGATATAGCTTCAAACTGTCATATTACATGAAGCCAAGAGCCAATGGAATGGCACGATAATGATGTTGAATCTAAATTGTATCACTATCGCACCATTCCACTGGTTCTCGTCAATCAGCAACGAAGAAGTCACAGAACAAATTGCACCAGTATGTGTAAAAACCAAAAACACACTGGTGATCATGAGCAATAAAAACTCCAGAGAAAAAAAGATTGGCATTGACAAGTTCAAGACGGCTTGGTTGTCGGATCATCCAGCAAAGTAAGAGGCAAGAAGTTTGTAAAGTACACCGGTCTGATATCTCAATCAACGTTCTTCAAATATGGCACTCAGAATACACGTGTATGCACCATTTTACATTGCTTTTTTTCAAAATTTTCCAGGGGAGCAACTGCTCAGACCCCCACAGAAAGGCACAACTATGCCGCACCACCTCAACTACCATTTTTAATTCTCTGGGGGTTGGCAAGTACGCATACATGACCTCTCGGACGCCGATGATCGGACACAGCGCTGCCGTGATAAATAGCAATTATGGTCAAGTTTGCTCTCATGGGCTCCTGGTCATGGATAACCAACCACTCAGGAGCTGGATTTGATCACAGTTATTAGTATCAGCAATGCAAAAGCACTGTTGCTGGATCAGACAGTTACAGAAAGATCCAAAAGGTTGATTCTTGGAAAAAAAAGACAAGACAAGCTCTTGACGATTTGCTCTTTCTTCTGGTACTCAGTAGCCGTCAATCACAGTCAGGTTGATGTGCACAATTATTACAGAAGAAACTACTGAGCAGCCATGAGTCACAAATGTTATCTCGAACTCCATTCTACAACACCACTACTGTATTTCGATACCTCACGTGGTGTGCATTATGTGGTTTGTGAGAATTCTACAACACAACGGACCATCGCACCCTTTCCAAAATCGTGGCCATGGTCCTACAACTCTTCCGGGAAGGCTTTCCACTAACTACAAAAGATCAGGCACTCATGTTGGGTAAGGAAGTCTGGGGTCCAGTTGGTTTTCCAGGTCATCCCAAAGGTCTTCAGTGGGCTTGAGTTCAGTCAGGGGTCTGTGCAGGACACTCCAGTTGTTCCACTGCAACACCATGATTTCCTGGAGCTTGCTTTGTGCACGGTCATGGTGGAACGGGTTTGGGCCTCTTCGTTCCAGTGAAGGGAGATTGCAATGCTCAAGTATACAAAGACATCCAATGCAATTTTATGGCGAAGAGCCACACATGGGTGTGATGGGCAGGTGTTCAAATACTTCTGACCATATAAATGTACCTTACAAGAGCATTTTTAAAGACCTGAAATCTTACATAGTGAACCTTTCGCCATAACCTGATATTCCTAATGAGATCACATGAATACACCTATTCATCACAGACCAGAAAACAGATCTGGAACTTCTCAGATGGTCAGAGAGGACAAATGAAACTTGAAACAAAATGACATTGTGTTTTATTACAGACTCGCTTGCATTTTGCAGCTTCCTGGGTTATCAGTATTGCACTGACAAATGTTGCAATAATGATTAACAAACATGTACACTTCTCTGCATGACGTCACTTCGCAAGCTGCCCTCATACCACCTCTCCTCTCAACAACGGTGGTTCACTCCTACATCTCTATGAATTTGTTTAACAAATTAAAGAGCTGTCAAAAGCAAGTCTAACCGTTTCTGGTCAACCATTTGCATAAACTTGAGCTTCGTTTCCATATTTATGCAAGAGTTTGGGATTTCCATTACTTGTTAGAAGAGGTGTTAGGGCATTAAATTTTTACAGCGTCATGCTCAGGCTCATGTTCTTCAGCCTTAATGTGTACCAAAAGTTAGTCGGTTGGTATAGTAATGATGCATTTCACTGACTGCAGAGGTTACCCCGGATGGAATTGCATCATTTTCAACCTCCGTACATTTGAGCGGGGTTTTGTTATGCTTGGTTCATACATTGGCGTTCCAGCCTTGCGTATGTACGGCGCATCAGGATACGTGGCAGTAAGAAAGGAACGTCACAGCATGGCCAGCTTAAGTCAGCACTTAAAAATCCGCAGCACATACATGGCAGTTTTGATACGTCACATATACGCCGTAAAAACAGCGGGAACGTTGCTCGAACACCTATTACGCCGTGCGGACGCTTTAATAGACTGGGCTTCTGGCTCAGTGGATGCGGCTGATGTCTTCCCTCTTCCCCTGGACTGGTGAGGGGTTTGGAGTATTGAGAGTCGTTACGTTGGATTTCTTCCGGCTGATCTTTAGCCCTATCTGCTGAGCAAACTGACTGAGGTGGCAAGATGTTTTTTGACTCACATATGCTGGTGTGAATGGGACAATAATGCCAGGTCATCAGGAAACTCCAAGTCTTCCAGAGATGAGAAGAGGGTCCATCGTACGCCTCTGGTTTGATTTTCTGTTGTTTGGCGCATTACCCGATCAACAGCAAGGTTCAAGAGGAGTGCCAACGTCAGACATCCTGAAAATTGACATGAGCGATGTATTTCTACATGTTGATCTCAAGCAAGCATGTGCAGATCAACGAAGTGCTTCTTTTTTCCCCCCTGTTGACACTGTAAGCTGTCCTGTTTTATTTTGGGCTCACTACTCAGAGGATGGATTTCGGGAGAGTCATTCGATTCGATGTTTTTCAGCAATTCGGGAAAGTCATTCACTTCATGACACTTATGAAGACCACTGCGTCCAAATAAATTTCTCCTTGACTTCTTGAACTGAATTCTGCTGCAGTTACAATACAGGGAGGTGTCGAGCTCAGCAGTCCTTATCAGTCCTCCTTATCAAAACTCAGCAGATTTTTAACAAACAGGCAGCCAGGAGCAGGGACTTGATCCAGCATGAAAGAAGGTAAACAGTACAGAGCTGGTTGAACTTAAACTCAACGCCCCCCCCCAAACTACTTTCTAACCAAGCTGCACAGTCAGCAGATGAAAGTTGATGGATGGGAATGGTGGAAACAAGTGAATAGATCCGTCTCCTCAGAATAGAATACAGAGAGGCCTTGAAGAGAACACGCCCTGTTATTTGAGCTGGTCCCTTGAGAAAAGAATCCATCGAGTCACAAAATCCTGCACTAACGCCAAAATGTGCTTGCAGAAACATGGGGTCATTTATGCATCGTATAAACAAGCTGTCAAGGGTCCCATTCCTCATTTAGGGCTTTAAAAGAATGCTCACACTTGAGATGTATCTGACTAAATGTGGATGAACCAATAGCCCTTATTCATTCTTGACTTTTACAAAAGAAAGATTTTCAAAAATAAGTAAAATCAAAAGCACACTACCGTACCAGTCATTTTGAATTCCTCCACCGGCTGCACCACAGATCGGATTTTACTCGTCGGAATAATTAGCGTGCATGACGGACGCCTCTTCCAAAATCAGGAACAAGCTCGTATGTGGAAACATCGTTGATGAAGTACGGCACAAAGGCAACAAAATGACAAGCGAACCGATTGTGATCAGCCTGAGCAAGTTGATTCGATTCTTTGGACGTATCTGAAGTACGTCCAAGCAAAGCATAACCTGCGTCACAAATCCTGTCCCATCAGTGCCGACTGGAGCAAGTCACGCTTTCATGTGTTGTTTTGAGTTCCCGTGATTTCACGTGCTTTTCGAGTCTGGTCCTTGGCTTGTTATCCTATTGTGTGGATCATTCTTGATTCATTTGTCCATTTGTACCCATTTCTGTCACAGTACCTTTGCAAAGTCTTCTCATGCATACAGCAGTGTTTAAAAGTTTGTGAACCCTTTCCAAGTTTTTACATTTCTAAGACTTAAAACGAGCAGATTCTCACACAAGTCCGAAAAGTAAATGAAGAGAACCTAATCAAAACAAAAATGAGACTTGGACTTTGATTGCATAATACTGGCATGACCCCTTTGGGCAGCAATAACTGCAACTAAACGTTTGTGGTAACTGTTGATCGGATCCTGGACATCAGCTTGGAGGAATTTCAGCCCAGTCCTGTGTACAGAGCAGCTTCAACTCTTGGATGTTGGTGGGTTTCCTCACATGGACTGTCCACACAAGATTTTGATTGGATTAAGGTCAGCACTTTGACTTGGCCATTCCAAACCATTAGCTTTATTCTTCTTAAACCATTCTTTAGTAGAACGACTTGTGTGCTTGGGCTCATTCTCTTGCTACATGACCCACTTTCTCTTGAGATTCAGTTCACGGACAGATGTCCTGACTTTTACCTTTTGAAATAATTCACAATTCATTGTTCCACCAATGACGGCAAGTCATCCTGGCCTAGATGGAGCAAAACAGGTCCAAAGCATAATTACTGTACTACCACCACCATGTTTCACAGATGGGATAAGGTTCTGATGCTGGAATGCAGTGTTTTCTTTTCTCCAAACAGAACACTTCTCATTTACACCAAAAAGTTTTATTTTGGTCTCATCCATCCACATAATTTTTCCCAATCGTCTTCTGGTTTGTCCACATGGTCTTTAGCAAACTGTATTCGGGCAGCAATGTTCTTTTTGGAGAGCAGTAGCTTTCCCCTTGCAGCCCTGCCATGCACACCAGTGATGTTCAGTGTTCTCCTGATGGTGGACTCATGAACATTAACATCAGCCAATGCGAGAGAGAGAGAGAGAGAGAGAGAAGCCTTCAGCTGCTTAGAAGTT
>JAOANJ010000026.1:60828484-60833674 GCA_026413345.1 Ariopsis seemanni | reverse complement strand
GGGGCGGCGGCACGACAAAACAAAACATTTTTTTTTCTTTTCTGTATATAAAGTATTCCGGTTGCTGTCCGCGGTCCTGAAATCAATCCCACGACAGTGACGCCAGTCAAGTCACAATTCTTTCTTTCATTCTATTTTCCATCTTTTTTTTTAATCGTGCTAAGCTTCAAAGGCAGCCTGTGTGTCGGTGGTGGAAGACTGAGAAATGCACAGACTGTGGATTAAAATGGAGACCTGGTGGTGTTTCTTTTTCTCTCTCTTTTTTCTCTTTTTTTCTGGCAGGCTGACATCTGGCAGTGCTCATGCTCTAGGGACCTCCCCTTAGATCTCTATAGACTCCATCATTAGACTCTAATAGAATATCAGCATTCACTCTGAGCTAAAGCAGCAAGTTGGCCTTAAGCAAAGTCGTTCTGAGGGAAAAAAAAGAAATATACGTATCAAATGCATGTTATAGCTTTTAAATTGCCGTGTACAATACCCACGTGAGATACTTTTTCTCCCCCGACATAAAGTACTTCCTGGATGAAGAAGTGCATTTAAAAAAAAAAGGCAGAAGGGGATTAAGCAATGCACTTAACATATTTGCGACACTCAGCTGAACCGTGTCATTCATTTATATAGATGTATAGAGAGGATAAAGGAAGCCACTGAGAACTAAAATAAAATGTTAAAATGTTTGTTCTTTAATGAAACACAGGTCAATTCAGTTATTAAACGATAACTTAAAATATACATGAATGTAATCCTAAAAATAAATTAAAAATAAATAAATAAATAAATAAACAAACAAACAAACAAACAAACTGGACAAGTAAACCTAAAGCAACAGACATTACAGAGAGAAGTTTGACCGCAGCTAAAACAGCAATACAGCAAATACGGATAATATCTTATGTGTTCGACCCAATGATTTATTTACATTATACACGTATAACTTTCCATGAAACGGATCTTTTTTTTTTTCCATAAAGAAAACTTTTTACCAAACACGGTGAATATCACAATCCATGAATTCATCATGATACGCGTCCATTTTGTACAAATAAATTACCAAAGAGCATACAACATAAGGTTAATTCAAATAAGGGGGAAAATCATATATCATATCATATCATATCGTATCTCTATCAGCTGTCAGGGAAAACGAAAATAAAATTTAAAAATCGTAAATAAATAAATAAAGTGGCTGATTTATTAATTAAGCAATCCAATCCCTTCCCCCTCACCAGCTTCCACAGACCACGCTTCTCTCTCTCTCTCTCTCTCTCTCTCTCTCTCTGCACTCAGAATGTGATTTTCTCAAGAAGAAGAAGAAGAAAAAAAAGACGAGGAGGGAATCCCAATAAATATGTAATGAAGTAAACATTACCTCACATGATAAATAGTTCATAGGAAACTAGAGCGCAGGCGTATTGCAGCTGAGATTTGGTTCAACAAATCCACATGGTTGGCACATGGGTTAACCTTTTTCTTTCTTTCTTTCTTTCTTTCTTTCTTTCTTTCTTTCTTTCTTTCTTTCTCTCTTTCTTTCTTTCAGTATCCACAGCCTTAGCTACATTTATTTATTTCACCTAAAAGTTCAGGTTCGATTTTTTTTTATTTTTATTTCAATAATTTTTTATGCACTTCATATTTAGCGAAAAATACAAAACTATTTATTCTTCGATTAGGACTGTGACGTGGACTGAAATCGAAAAGGTGGAAATAAAGAAGAAGGGGGAAAATAAACAGAGCTAAAGAGAGCTAAATCAACCATCCACTGGAAACTGTATTGCATTTTATGACCATAATAATAATAATAATAATAATAATAATAATAATAATAATAATAATAAGCTGCCATAGTGTGCTTGATTTTTAGAGCATCTTGACAAGCTGATCCAGAAAAAAATAAATAAATACAACAATCAAAACAATTTCAACCTCTTCAATCTTGCATTCGTCCTTAGTCTAATATTATCACTCACTCACTCATAATATAATTAATATAAAAAGTCTGATTGCGGATATGTCTTTTTTTGAAGCAACTTTCTGAGTTATTATTACTATTTAATATTATATTTACCGTCCATCCTTAGCTCTTCTACACGGAAACTTGCCCAAATTTGATTGAGAGTCACACTGATCTGAAATCCTGACCATCATGTTAAATATCAAAAGGGGAAAAACAAGGTCTTACTTGGTCCGCTCCTTTAAAAATGTCTCCACATCCTCTTTAGACGTGACAGTGAGTTTGGTGTTTTCAGTCAGAGGGACAGTCTGCTTCAGGGCACGAGTCATGGATGATTCAAAGGGGGGGAATTTAAAAAAAAAAAAAATAGATATAAATAAATAAAAATAAAAATAAATGATGTGAGGATTAGAAATGTTATACAAACAGTTCGTGAAGTCTTTTAAAAGAGTGAAACTTTATTTTATATATATATATATTTATTTATTTTTTATTTTTTTTTACACGCACGCTGAGTATTTCATGCGTTTTTGTTTCTGCCTCTGGTTGCAGAACCAGACGCGCACTACGTTCTTTTTGAGGTCCAGCTTTTCGGCAATAGCGGCGATTTTTTCGGACGAGGGCCGCGGCTGGATGGCGAAGTAGGCCTCGAGAGAGCGCTTCTCGGGCGCCGCGATGGACGTGCGCTTCCGCTTCTTCTCAGCGCCGTTGAAGAGCTCGGGCTTGCTGAGCTTCTCGCGGTGCGACTTCTCGGCCTCGTCGAGCCACGCCTGGAGAATGGGCTTGAGCGCGATCATGTTGTTGTGCGAGAGTGTGAGAGATTCGAAGCGGCAGATGGTGCTCTGGCTGAGCGAACCCACGCCTGGGATCTTGAGGTTGGCGAGCGCCGCGCCCACGTCCGCCTGCGTCACGCCGAGCTTGATGCGCCGCTGCTTGAAGCGCTCAGCGAAGGCTTCCAGATCCCGCGGATCGGCGTCCACGTCGCTCGGGCAGCCCAGGTGATGCGCAGACGGGAGTGCGTGGGCGTGCGCGTGGGCGTGGGCGTGCGCGTGGGCGTGAGCGTGCGCCGCCGCCGCCGCCGCCATGTTGATAGCTGCCTGGTGCATGGGGTGGTTGACGCCGGCCATGTGGGCCGCCGGTGTGGACACCACCGAGCCGTCCATGGCTGCACCTGCGAGCGCCAGGCCTGGGCTGAGGTGCTCGAGGAGCTCCCCTTCCAGCGCTTGGTGAGGCTGTGGGTGGTGGTGGTGGTGGTGGTGATGGTGGTGGTGGTGGCCTCCGTTCCCGCTGCCACCCAGCGCAGACGGGTGAGAGATTGGCACGGACGAAGAAGACGACGAGGACGAGGACGTCGACGAGGTGCACGGCAACGCGTTCATGGCGTGGTACGTCGCGTCTGGCTTAAAGGGGCTGTGGTGAGGTGGAGGGTGAGACTGGTGAGGATGCGGAGGGTGGTGAGGGTGAGGGTGGTGGTGGTGCTGCTGGTGCTGGTGGTGACTTTTGGTCTGTGAGACGATGTCCACCGCCGCCAGAGCTTCGGCGCGGGCCAGCAGACTCTCATCCAAGCCGCCGAATATGTTGCTCTGCAATTGCAAAGAGAAAAAAAAATGGAGGGCGTACATATAACTGTCAGCAAGGATGGAGGGGAGGGGGGCGGATTCGCACACCACTCGAAGATTTTAACAACATTTCCAGCATGTTAAAAAAGAAAATCCTACAAGACACATGCAGGATCCCAGGTCATAAAAATTAATACAAAAAAAAAGGCAAACAGAACTGAATGTATGCATAAAGTTAAGACAGGAGGAGGGGGAGAAATCGAAGTGTTGGACTGATTTGCTCCGGAGAAGATATGCAAAAAAAAAAAAAAAACATGAATAATAAAATAGCAAGGATAAAAAAAAAACCTGTGCTGCCAAAAAAAATGTTTTTTAAGCTGTGATTATGAAGTGAAGTTACATACCGGTGGGGTCGGGAGACCCGCTCGGCGCATTGCCTCCGAGCTCACGCTGCTGCTGCTGATGCTGGTGCTGATGATGCTCGTGCTGTTGCTGCTGTGTCGAGACGAGGACGAGCAGGACGACGACTGCGAGTCCGAAGTCAAAGTAGAGGACGAGGTGGATGAGGCTGAAGAAGACGAAGAAGAAGAAGTCGGAGGAGAAGAAGAATGCAAGGAAGAGTACTTGGGCTCGGGTAAAGAGGTGTGAGGCATGACAAACGCCTGCTTGCTACTGCTGTTCATAGACATCATCATCATCATCATCACAACTCGCCCGAGTCAAAAAAAAAAAAATCAAAGTTCCCACCCTTAAAGAAAGAAGTTAAGACTCCTCCTTCTTCGATTTATAGAGTTCGGAAGTCTCAAGTCGCGTCGAAAAGAAGCAGAGGAGGAAGAGGAGGAGGAGGAGAAGAAGAATGATAGGGATGATGATGATGATGATGATGATGCGTAAAGTCTCTAGATGGCACATCTATGATGGCCTGACTGATCCGAAGGGAAAAAACATCCGGATAAGAATTAAAACACGACTCAGAAATATCACGATCGGATCGGATCTGGGTCTCTTAGTAAGCAATGAGTTTTGCAGAATTGGGGGTAAAAAAAAAAAAAAAAATCCTCACAGATTACAGACAAATATTTTTACGCATATATAAGGGTTTGGGTTTTTTTTTTTTTTTTTAGAATGTGGAATTTTGTATCTGGTAAGTTTCTCCTTATCTTTCGCAAACGATTTTTTTTTTTAGAAAAGCGAAGATTTAAGCAAACCAAAAAGAAAAAAAAGTTTACTTTTGTCCTCTTGTTGGTGTAAAATCTCCAAATCCTGCTGTGCAGAAATAACGTGACTCTCTTATCCGGCTGCACGCGACGCTTTCGGTGTTGGATTTGATGATGAGACACTCGGAGCTCCGGTAATGCTGCAGGGACCCGCGCTGCCTCTGCACTAAGGAGAAGGAGGGCAGGATCTCTCTCTCTCTCTCTCTCTCTCTCTCTCTCTCTCTCTCTCTCACACAACACCATCTCTCTCTTTCTCTCTCTCTCAACCCCATCTCTCTCTCTCTCTCTCTCTCTCTCTCTCTCTCTCTCTCTCTCTCCAGTATCCTGTCATGCGTTATTATTCTGGGGACTCTGCGCATGGGCAGCACCTTTGTTCCAGTTATGTGATGCAACCAAAATAATGCAGAAAGAAAGAAAGAAAAAGTAGCCTGTGCATTACAAATATCTCCATTACATTCCT
>JAOANJ010000026.1:60823484-60825984 GCA_026413345.1 Ariopsis seemanni | reverse complement strand
ACTACGAAAAAAAAACACTCAGAGGACTTCTCAGTAAAAATGGAGCTCGGCAGAGCTTTTTGTTTTCCTACACATAAATAACAACGCAAAAGGGGGGGGAAATGGCAAAATGGCAAGCTGAAACAGGGACATGAGACGTGAGCGGAGAGGAAAAATAACGGCTCTAGTTGATGTACAGTAGATCAGGTGACTTGTTTGCTTTCTTTGATGCACATCAGAATCAAGGTAGAGAGCTGTGCTGCTTGCGTGCTTTACACAAAAGACATTTTCAAGCACGTCCCTCAGGAGCAGGGCATGCTAACAATCCAAATTATACCTGGACCACCAGAGACAGCTGGTTTAATATACAGAGCTCCTTTGTAAGGTAACGTGTTTTGAGAAGATGGAGACAAAGGATGCAACAGAGAGAAGGGAAGAAATTGAGAGACTGGGTTTTATAGGTGTGTGTATGAGAGAGAGAGAGAGAGAGAGAATATATAGTGTATTTATGCATGTGAGAGTGAGATACACAGAGAAGGTGAGGCTGTCAGACTGTGCATGTCTTGTCTGAGACTGTGTGTCACACAGAGAAAAGACTGTATGTCAGCATGAGAGAAAAAGAGGGTCAGAGAGAGAGAGAGTGACTGTGTGTGAGTGTGCATGAGAGATAGATACGAGACTAGACGAGACGAGACGAGACGAGGTGAGACGGGATGATCCGATCCGGCAGATTTTCCTGCTTACTTTCAGTGGTTTTATTTGCAACATCCTCTCTTTATCTCTTCACGCCTCTTTACACGAATATTTCTGAGGTCAGCACTCAGAAGAAGACGAGCCACTGGCACCACAGAGGACTGGCCGAGCTCATCTTTCTCTCTTTCTCTGCTCTCATCTCATCTCATTCAAGCAACACTTCCAGATGAGTTCACAGATCACGACCCAATTACAAACCTGAATAGCTTTGGATAAAAGGATTGACAAAACAACATCGCAACAGCATGCACACAACAATCAGAGCTTGCAGATCAAATAAGAAGTTCTTGAGAGGAGAAATGACAGATAAATTATAAAAGACATTTTTTTAACATTTGCTCTAATTGCGTAATTGTTTCATAATAGCAAGATTGAGTTACTATTATGATACATAGCAGACTGGAGCAGTGAGGGCGTGGTCGAGCAGTGGCTGTGAATACCAAGGTGAGCCAGCAGGTAACATGTGATGAGTCACAACTGTGATTGATTATCGCCTGCCTACTAATGTGTGTTTTTTGTGTCTTTCAGTGGCCAGTAAGCAGAGAGTGAGCTGTGTTCCACAACACGTGATTGTGTGTGCACGGTAAAGGCTTTGAAAAGTGCATTGTGAAAAAATAAAAACCAACACGCACCTGGAAATGTCGCACCTGTCTCCCAGTTCCTCATTGCCTGAGCATAAAAATTGTTACATTGAATTTTTCACCCAACATTTAATATTGTGAGCAGCTTTCATTGCATATTATAATTTAATTTGCGCGAGCAGCAGTAGCACACATTGTTACTCTCACTCAGGATCTTTGTACTTTCTTCTTCTTCTAACATTTTTTTAGGATGCTACCTGTATTTCTCCATCAGTTTTCAACCAATCATCACCAAATTTCACATGTAGAATACCTCTGGGTTGATTTAAGTTGCTCTGACTTTTGGTGCTGATCTGGATCACCAAACCAGAATGATCCATGAAAAATGGGATTTTTTTCCTCACTAAACATCATTTTCTATCTCTAATCATTCCTGGATCTACAGGGTATGGTGACCAGACATCCCAGTTTGTAAAAGCTAGCACAAATCACTGTGACTTTAGACAGTATCTGTCAAGTTCTTCTTCTAACAATTTTTAGGATGCTATTTCTCCATCACTTTTCAATCAATCACCACAAAATTTCACATGAAGAATACCTCTGGGTTGATTTAAATTGCTCTGACTTTTGGTGCTGATCTGTATCACTGAACCAGAATGATGCATGAAAAACAGGCTTTTTTCCTCACTAAGCGTCATTCTCTATCTCTTACTGTTCCAGATCTATAGGGTATGGTGACCAGATGTCCCGGTTTGTAAGAGCTAGCACAAATCACTGTGACTTTAGACAGTATCTATCTTTTTCTTCAACATATTTTAGGATGCTATTTCTCCCTCAATTTTCAACCATTCGTCACAAATTTCACATGTAGAATACCTCTGGGTTGATTTAAGTTGCTCTGACTTTTGGTGCTGATCAGGATCACCAAACAAGAATGATCCATGGTAAACAAACTTTTTTCCACACTAAGCATCCTTCTCTATCTCTTACCGTTCTAGATCTATAGGGTACGGTGACTAGACATCCCGGTTTGTAAGAGCTATTGCAAATTACTGTGACTTTAGACAGTATCAATCTAGTTCTTCTTCTTATTCTTATTATTATTATTGTCCTATCATTTTTTAGGATGCTATTTCTCCCTCAGTTTTCAACCAATCATCACCAAATTTCACATGAAGAATACCTCT
>JAOANJ010000026.1:59582674-59593169 GCA_026413345.1 Ariopsis seemanni | reverse complement strand
GTCAGCTGGGATAGGCTCCAGCTTGCCTGCGACCCTGTAGAACAGGATAAAGCGGCGAGAGATAATGAGATGAGATGATGAGTATTTACTGAAGTGCAGTTACTATGCATGTTTCGTGTCACTAAGCCGTGATGAATAGAATTGAATTCCCTAAAATTCAGCCAATATCCCTCAACAGAAAAGCATTCACCCTGTTGAAAGTTTGAATGTTGATGTGACGTTATCATAGCTATCTGTCCAATTGTCTGTGCTTTTTGAGTAGGAAAGATGATATTATTCCCTCCTCATCAATCAGAGCGACATTAACCAGTCATTGGCGCCTGTGAGCTTGAGCGTTTTCTCTAAGTATATGCGGTTATCCTGTGGTGTAGCATGCGCAGCGGTTCAAAAAGATGTGGTGCTTTCACATGTCTCAGAGGAAGCATGTGTTAGCCTTCACAGCTGTCATGTGATAGAACTGAGGTTTCTAGCGAGTAGGAGTGGGAAAATGACTTTCCCTGAATAAACCTATTCGTAAAGCATCCGTGAATATTCTTTATAAATGAAACATCAGTCAGTTGAATCGTGAGCCATTTAAACATGAATGTGATGTACGTCGAATGTACAAGTGTACGCAATTTGTGGTATAACTCTGAGATGCAACAATCAACCCTCACACTCTCACTGTTTCTCACACCACATAACTAGGCCTGATGCCAGGGCAGTTTTGCGCCCGTCTATAAACAGCGATCAAAGCAGTGCGCAGTGTTTGTTTAGATGCAATTTCCTGCCCGGCTCCTGTGCTTTGATGAGTTTGAAAAGATTAGGGGTGATTATGGTAAAAATATATCGTCATGGTATTTGAAGATGTACTGTATCATGACACACCCACCAGCAAAGCAATGTTATGATGTAAAGAACCAAAAAATCGTTAAAAGTATGATTTTTAAAGCTGTTAAGTTTATAGAAAGAAAGAAATTTTTCAAAGGCGATCAAATGGGTAAATATATCCAAACAACGGCTAGGTCTTATGTAGTTTTATTTTAACAGTGGTTGCTGTAGTATGATACTCTCAGTACGATTGGTCGAAATGTTTTATGGAAATACGGTATGGAAGTGATGAGTTAAGAATAGTGTGGCATAATTTCCTGAAAGGTAATGTTTATGCCACAGCACTGTTGAATGCTCTTGTTGCATTCACTTCCTGATAGCAGTATGTCCACAAGTTGTTGACGTTTTTCAGTCGAGCAGAAGTCTAGTTAAAAGTCAAGGATAACTGATTATTCTGTCCACATTTACTGGATATAAGCAATCACACGCTCTTATTGCCGACTCTACTACTAGGCTATCAGCTAATATACCGTGAGTAGAGAAAAACAAAATGGCAGAGCGTGTTGCTGAACCAACCGGAGATGAAATGAAACTTTACTTGAAAACAAAACCCCAAAAAATACAAAAAAAAAGCAACAAAATATGGAATAAAAGTATTTGATGGTAAGAACATGCATCTTTTTTTATTTTTCAAGAATTATCATCATCGCATTTTTCACAAATTGCTTCTGTCATTTCGCCGGTTTGTTTACACTCTAAGCGGAAATGATTTTGTTGGACATTTTGGATAAAGTTTTTATCACATTTGCAAAAAAAACGAAAATAAAAAATGTTCTGTTTCTCAAAATCCAGTGAATGTGGATAGAATAAAACAGTTATTCCACTCAATCTTGTCGTACATGGCTTATATCCGCTCATGTACGACTCGATTTCGTGGAATAACACACACACACACACACACAATGTCTTTGTCTTGAACAAATTATAAAATGGTATAAGAGGACTAAAACACTTGCTGTTATTGGAAAATAATCAACTTCTCTCCGTGCAACATCCCACCACGCCGTCTGTGATTATTTTCCTATGACATCATGCCCTAAAGTTTATTCCTTATCTAATCAGGCTGATCATGTTGAAGCAATAAACTATAAATGACTCTTGCACCATTGACACTGCTCTGACCTTCAGGATAATACTGTGTTATATACCTCTGAGAAGGAGAGTTTTTATTTTTATTTTTCTTGCAGTCTTGTATAAGAATCCTTTCTGGAAAAAAATGCCCAGAATATAGAAGCATTCACTTGAAAATAAATTATATGTACATAAAAAAAAAAAACTGTTCTAATTTGGGCCATTTATGGTTAACAACTTCCCTAAACATATGGCAAAATTGCTATGTGGCCACACACTGTCTGTGCGTCCACACAGTACGGCCCAGTTTTATTGTACTGCTCTGAGAGCGAGCCTCTGTCCACATCGCCGCTTCTATGGTTATACTTCCATCTGGTTATCTTCCAGAGCAACCTGGGTGGCCACCCAAAGTACTTGACATCTTGATGCACTTCAGCAGTTTTACATATACACAACCTTTGTAGAAAAATAAATGTGTCATTCGTCACCACATATGCTGATTTTGAAAGAGAGAGAGAGGGAAAGAGAGAAAGGAGGAGGGAAGAGGAGGAGAGCTGAAGTTTGTAGACTTCTGTTCTCTCGTCTTTACCACTTTCAGACTGTGTCCTTCTGTCTTTGACCACAACAGTTTTGCGTCGATCATTTTCACTATGTTTGACCAATGGTATGTTTAGGATGCCTGATTTGTTTGCGTGTGTGTGTATACATGTGTATGTGTGTGGCCTGCTTGCATATCTGCCCCTGTCTAATCTACATACCATCCCATCTGATGGAATGCACCAAGCAGTGACAGTTGTGGCCCTGCACAGTGACACACCCAGGCAAACACAGGAAGTTTGCTCCTAATGCCATTCATGCTATGGAGAAAACATAAACCCTGCGATAGCTGTTTAACATTTAACCATTGCAATGCTTTTTTTTTTCTTCTTTCGGCTCGGCAGCAAGCCCATGCTTCCTTGAACGCACCACCAAGAAAAACAAACCACCGAAGCGGACGGCTGTCGTAAAACAGCTGGTATTTTCCGCCGCATTGTGCAGTAGAGCAAGGTGTCAGGGTCAGTCATGTCTAGACCTTAGTCATACACGTGCACCCGGGCTCCACTGACGTAAACACAAGCGCTTGCCAGGAATACAAAAAAGAAACTCATCGTTAAACCATTCGTTCACGTCTATTCATTCTAGATTGTTGGGCTTTGTTTGGTGTGTGTGTGTGTGTGTGTGTGTGTGTGTGTGTGTGTTCACTCATGGGTGCTGAGGTGTGTCTGACAGCTGCGACATGACAGCGTGTGAGAACACCACTTGGTCCATGACTGCTTGCACTGAGGAGACATACGAACAATTATGGCCAAAGTCCACTGTGCTAACACTGAAGACTGTCACAGGGTAGATTTATATGTTGTGTAACTTCAAAAAATTAAACCGAAGCATGAGATTTGCATTTGTGCTCATGCATATTCAAGAAAATTATCTAGCACAAACTAAAACAACAACCATGAAATCTAAGTGATGTGAATCCAAGAGGATTTCAGATTGTACCAAAGACCAGAAATATTTAGACATTCACATAATCCTTTCAGTGGAAGCACAGAATGGCCGAGAACCTTTCCAACGTATCGCGTGGGATGGTATTGTGAGGAGAAAAAGGCAAGTAGAACCTCCTGAATGCTAGGACTAATCAGTCAGCTTTGTTAGGGTTTGGCAGAAGCCTCCAGCACCATATTTATGTGTGTGTGTGTATGTGTGTGACCCATAAACAATGGCCGCTGCTGTGGGATAAGGCAATACCTTTTGCACAGTGTCTTTGTGTAACATCTGTGGAATGATAATCCTTGTATTCTAACCTTTACTGGGATTTTATTCAAACATTTGGAAAGGGTCTGGCTCTGACGTCTTTTCCTTTGGCTTTAAACGTGCTGTAAACGTGCATGTGTTCACTGAGCATCACAGCGTAGGAGCTGTATTATACAGTCAAAAGACCTTTAAAATAAACACGGAATTGGACGTTTGCTGAAACCTTGTTGATCATATAAGCTAAGCCCTTTCTATTACAACATTTGGTTCATTTTTGTTTGGAGGACTGCAGTACAATCCCACACTGCCATTTAAGGTTTGCAAGCATTGCGTGATTGCGTGATGGTCTTATAAAGAGCTCTGAAGCATCAAATATGGTTGACTTTTAAGTGTCTTTGTGCCAGATTGTGTTACCTGGTATGTGTCCCCTGCAGGTATAGTAGAACTCTTGACAGTAGTCAAGGCAAAGACGTGGCAGGTCTGGTTCACGGTGTCGTGCTGATTCTTGTTCAGATAAGTGGAAGAGCATCTGGGCATTTGGTGAGCAGCGGGCACACTTGATCTCCTCCAGCAGTCTGGAACACTCCGTGTTATTGGTGGAAAAGATCTGAGGAGATCAGGCAACCAGTATTACAGCAACAACATTTTAGAATTCTCATCACATTATTGGTATAGAAGCAGAACACTTGATATGGGGCAAGTCTGAATGGCTTTGAGGGTTTTGGGGTGAGTCTGATTGCCACTGGGATGAGTCCTGCTGGCTTTGCATGGGCTTTGGAGTCTTATTGGTTTTTGGGTGACTGACTTGCTTGTGTCTGATTGGCATTGGGGTGTATCTCTTTGGCATTAGAGTCTCATTGGAGTCTGGTTGGCATTGGGATGAGGCTCTGGCTTTTGAGTCTCGCTGGGTTTTGAGTGAGTCTGGTTGGCACTGGAATAAGTCTCATTGGATTTTTTAATCTTGTTGGCTTTATGTTGACATTATGAAGGGCCTAATTGGCGTATGACTGGCATTGTGTTGAGTCTCACTGGGTTTGGGGTAAGTCTGATTGTCACTGGGATGAGTTCTGCTGGCTTTGCACTGGCTTTGGAGTCTTATTGGTTTTTGGGTGACTGACTTGCTTGTCTTTGATTGACATTGGGGTGAATCTTTTTGGCATTGGAGTCCCATTGGAGTCTGGTTGGCAGTGGGATGAGTCTCTGTTTTTTGAGTCTCACTGGCTTTGGGGTAAGTCTAGTTGACATTGGAATAAGTCTCATTGGCTTTTTTAATCTTGCTGGCTTTAGGGTGAGTCTGATTGACATTGCGAAGAGCCTGATTGGAGTATGACTGGCATGGTTTTGAGTCTCATTGGCTTTGGGATGAGTCTGAGTGGTGTTTGGATGAGTTTTCATTGTTTTTTCAGACTTGCTGGCTTTGGGTTGAGTCTGATTGGCTAAGTGCTCAATCCAAGTGCTTCAAAGCAGAATAAAACAAATATTTGATTTTCGTCTCTGAAATACACGCTTTTATATTCACAAAGATTCCTGGGCCACTTGATAAAGCTGATCCACTTTCAAGATTTGTTCATAGACCCTGATAAACAATTAAATTTAAATCATTTCAGTCTAAAATTGCACATCACATTTTGGCCACACGCCATGCTAAAAAAAACAAACACGGCAAAGCGAATTGGAGGGGGGAAAAAACCCCGAGACCATTCTAAATGTTCTTTTAAGTCAGCAAACAAATAGATTGGGGCAGAGAAAATTAGCAGGCTTATTTATGTAACAAATTAGCTGTAATAAAACAACAGTATAACGGGCCTCCCCTCCACAGGCGTGCGCCTGTGGCCCAGCAGCAGCCGCCTGGTACCACTCGCCTGCTCTGTGTGAGGTCCGTGTGTAAACACCAATTTAGAGATAGACAGGCACATCATTCCACCGCTGGGATCAACAAATTAGCAGTCTGTCCAAGTCAATTAAAGCTGTGGTCTGCCCCCAGCCTCTTAAACAGGAACCTACAGCCACAAAAGTTGGGGTTTTAACTTTATAATTAAGTCTATAATTAAGCCAAATGAGCACTGAAAGACATTTGAGTGGTCGGTGGTTACACGAGGAAGAAGATATTATGATAAAACTGGCTTAAAACCCGACTGAGAATCTAATTCTAGGGGTTCGCGAAACTAAACCCATTCAGATTCTCCATCATACAGTAGTATAGGTATACTGCTTGTGACTTAATGCCAAGCATCTCAAGGTTCATTCTTGTTTCATTTTGGAGCTTCTGGTTGGTTCCCCAGCTCATCGAGTACCCGGTTTCCTCCTCTAAATTGACTATTGATTTAGTGAGCCGCGGACTGGCACATGGTCCAAGGAGAGGAGCATTTGTGCGCTCTCAAGCATGCCTAGTGCCCATATGCTGTTGGGATAGGGTCCAGTGATGCCATCACCCGTACCGCAAACAAGAGCACCTTTGTTTGTTGGGGTAGGAAAAAAAAAGCTATATGTGCTCTAAAATTTGAAAGTATTTTCTCAAGAGGGGTGAAAAACCATCAGTCGTGCAGATTTCAGGCTTTTTAAGTCAGGCGTCATTTCTGACAAGTCGCTTCATGAATACATTGCTTCCATTACTTAACAAGAATGAAGGCCAAGTCATACAACAAGGTTAACATTAATAGAAATGTTACAAATGACCCATGAAGCAAACATTAAACTTGGAATAAACTTGTTTCAAACCTTCTTTTGATCCACTTGCACTTTCAAAAGTTCTGTTCAGTGCATATCCTATGACCCAATTTCCTAAATAAATGTTGCTTATGCCTCATTTTATCATTGCCAACATCCATTTATTTATTTATTTATTTATTTATTTTCAACACAGGAATGACCAAAATCGGCTGCCAGAGTGATATTGCAGCTGCTGGGGTTACTTATTAAGATCTGCACAATTCCCTTTGTCAGTGAGATTACCAGAACAAACATATAAACTCACAAAGACACACTTGAAAACAATTGCTTGTCATTCAACTTTATACAATGGAGGTCGCTGAAGTCCCACAAGGCCACACGGTAAGAGGCAACCAGGAGGCCAAGGAGTCACATTACGTCATGGATAGCTGGGAGTGTGTACGAGTGGAGGTTAACAGCACCAGACATGATGCGCAGATCTGATCAGAGTTCGCTGGTGGCACATCACAACAATTAACCCGATTATTTTTGATGACTATCTCGTTGTCGAAAAGAGCCAGCTCAGCTCTGGAGGGTGTTTAAGGGCTTAAGCCAAACACTTTTGGTCCCTTGAGGGGAATAGGTGTAAGTTTGCGAGGGGGGTGGGGGAGTAGGGGCAAACGCTCTCCCCATGGCATTAACACTTGGCCAGGGCTGAGCACTCGGGAGAGTGATGTTCTCCAGCTCCAGCCATTAGTGAAACTAACAAACACAATGGTGTTGTTGTTATTCTTTTGCCATCGGCTCAAAAGGCTCCGTGTGTGGGCAGTGTAGCGGGGAGGAGGAGATGTCCACTCCCTGTTTTTGTTCCATTCAGACCCACTCTTATTTGCATGACTTGAGCAAATGAAATGATGCAATATGGCTTTTTTTTTTTTTCGACCAAAGTGTAATGCCACCCAGCCACATGGGTTGCTCGACCGAGGCCTTTTACATGAGAAAAGGGACACTTTTCTTTTTTTTCTGCTCTGAATTCGCTATAGAATCACAAAAGTTGGTTTTTATTTGTTCCATGATTGAATTTAAGCATGGAGCCAACAGAACCCAGTTTGCCAATGCAAAAAGACTGGCAATTAGACATTGAAATCTGCATTAAAATAGAAACCTGTGAGCTGGAAACATCAGGTGTTTCGACAGAATTTGTTCAGGTGATTGGTGCCAAATATTGGTTAGCACAAGACTTAGAGAAAAACGACATGCACAGTGTGACATGAACACTGGACACATCCATGAAATAAAATAATACCGAGCCACACATCACAATCACGAACACTTCTGAAATAAAACAACAGATGGATCCAGTATGGATCACCTGCTACGACATTTTTACTCCTCTGAACCTCATATTATTCATTAATGACCTGAAAAATGACTCTTTTCCAGGACGTACAAATAAGATCAGATTTTTCAACCCACCTTCCCACAACTTTCAAAGTGTCATGATCAAGAGAATGAGTTTTTCAATAAGTATGAGCACAAATCAATAATCACATTACATTAATGACATAGCAGCCTGGAAAGCAGGTACCTTGCTCAAAGGGCACTTAAGCCGTTCCTGATGGTCCAGGGAATCGAACCGGCAACCTTTTGGTCCTGCTTCTCTAACCATTCAGCAATGGCAATAATTTCAAGAAGAAATTTCGACAGCTTGATAGGATGCAAGTGCCATGAATCACCTTGGCACCAAAATAGATTGCATTCATAACTTACAAGTAGCCCAGGGTTAGAGATGTACGGTACAACATACCCAGAGCAGCCTGGGGAGCAGTTAGGGGTTAGATGCCTTAACCAAGGACACTTCAGCCATTCCTGTTGGTCCAGGGAATTGAACTGGCAACCTTTTGGTCTGAAAGCTGCTTCAAGGCCACGGCTTACTGTATTTAAATAATATTGGCTGGTGTTGAGTGACTGGTATATCAGATATATTCCATTCATGATACTGAACCAGTCGGAGATGAGTAGCTGAATGGAATATGTCTGATATACCATGAAAAAAGCCATTATGATGATTATTATTATAATCCATGATTATTCTTATTATGACTTGAAGTAAATGAGATGCATGGATAAGAGTTTGAAAGGCATCCAGAAGCGCACAAACACTTCAAGAGGAAGATTTTACGCTTACAAGCTGAACCAGGAAAAAATTTTTTTTAATAATAATAATAATAATAATAAAAACGCGCACTGGTTGATTTCATTGCATTTTTTTTCCCTCCCTTCCTCTGTCTCTACATGCCATTTGCACTGTTATTGGAGATGCTTTAATCTCATTGTACATGTGTATAGTGACAATAAAGGCATTCTATTCTATTCTATTCTCTTCTATTCTATTCTATTCTATTAACACACCTGAGTCATAGGTGTGCGCGTGAGCAGGAATGCATTCTTGAGAGTATTAGGATGACAGGAGAATAAAGCATGCATGCATGTGGTGTGTGTGTGTGTGTGTGTGTGTAGCCGGTGCGTGCGTGGGTTACCGTGGGGTCTGTCCGGTGCGCGACTTTGCGGCTTGGGCAGCACGATGCGCGCGGATAGAGCGCGGAACACAGGTCTCCACCGCCAACTTTGCGCTCCTTCTTCTTCAGACGTCTCGGCAGACTTCCGTCGTAGCATCTCCCCTTCCGCGGACTCAGCTCGCCCTTGTCGCCCCACTTGGCGTCCGTGCGCTCCCACACATCGGCGGCGGCGATCACCAACACGAACACGAGCTTCAGATGCCTCATTGCAGAGAAATAAATATATAACGGCTCTAAGAGATTGACTCTCCTGCTTCGGGTTTACAAGAAAAGTTTTTCCTTTCTCTTCTCTCTCCAAACAATTTATTTTCTCCTCTCTCTCTCTTTTTTTTTAATGAATGAATTTATTTATTTTGCTGGATTTATAAACCAACTTCGCATCCAATATCACGTCTCCTATATAAAGGGGGAAAAAAAACATCCAGCAACTTATAAATTAGACTACAAGTGCAGCTTTGGCTCAGCCGACACGTGAAAAAACGTTTTCTTTCATAATGCAAGGCGATTAAAAAATCTGCATATTGATCCGAACCAATAACCACAGCCGGTTTCGTCGCGCGTTAAAGTTAAATCCCGTTAAAGCAGTGCGTAAAAATGGAAAAAAAAGTAGCACCAAGTT
This sequence comes from Ariopsis seemanni, assembly GCA_026413345.1. NCBI lineage: Eukaryota > Metazoa > Chordata > Actinopteri > Siluriformes > Ariidae > Ariopsis > Ariopsis seemanni. The sequence goes on along the minus strand of JAOANJ010000026.1, from coordinate 59,583,590 downwards.
TACTCGTGTATGTGTGTGTGTGTGTATGTGTGTGTGTGCGTGTGTATTTGTGTGTCAGTGAGTGAGTGTGTGTGTGTGTGTATATATATATGTGTATGTGTGTGTCTCTCTCTCACTCTCTCACTCCCGCGATGCCTTCCGCGCGCTCACGTGCTTGTCCCGATCCGTCTCCGTCTTCTTTTTAACCAGCGCGCGAGAAGCGAGCCGGATGACGTGCGTTCGACGAGAACGCGCAATAGGCGAACGCGCAGTGCGCTACCTGTTGGGACGGGTCGGTGTGATTGCTCGTGTCGCAATCCTGCACACTCTCACCACTGTTACTGTCATCCCCATTTCGAACACACCCATTCCCCCCCACCCCTCCTTCCCACTACCACCACCACCACCAAAAGGGCTTAGAGTGTATAAGGGTGCCTTAGAGCAGTGTTTCTTCTTCATCCAGGTTCCACTCTAAAAAATAATGGGCCCAGTACTGGTTCTTCAGGGTGATGCCATAGAAGAACCTTTTTCAGGGCTTCAAAGAACCGTTCATGCAACAGTTCCGCATAATGTAATGAATGGTTCATCACAGAGTTTTGACTCTCCATGGAACCATCCAGAGATTTGAAGAACCACCTTTATTTTTTAGACTCTAAGTTCCACTGCACAAGTCATGCTGAAGCAAAAGTCTCACAGAGTTTTAGTGTGAAACAAATAAGAATGATTGATTCACAAACCTGATCCACTACAGGCATTTGTTTACCAGACGCTGTTATCCAGAGCGATGCATCAGTTGCCCCCTAAAAATGAAAAGTTCCTCCGATCATGATGCATTTTTGTTCTTATGTTCCTTTTGGGGTGGCACGGTGGTGTAGTGGTTAGTGCTGTCGCCTCACAGCAAGAAGGTCCGGGTTCGAGCCCCGTGGCCGGCGAGGGC
>JAOANJ010000026.1:59144532-59159149 GCA_026413345.1 Ariopsis seemanni | reverse complement strand
CTTTTAACAGTTCTCCAATCAGAGAAATTGCCACTTAGCTTGACTCTTTGAAGACGGTGGTGGAGATATGATTCAATAAGTTTAGCAGAGTTGTCAACCAGACCATAGGCACGCAGCTTAGCAGTAAGTAATCGTGACTGATAGAATCAAAAGTTTTGCTAAGATCGATGGTAACAGCTGCAACACACTGCTTCTGGTCAAGAGAGGAACGCCAGTCCTCAGTCATCTTAATAAGTGCTGTACAGCAGGAGTGACCTTTAAGGAAGCCCGAGAGAGTGTCGCAGAGCTTGTTTTCTATCCACTCATATAGCTGGTCATAAATAACCTGCTCGGCGATTTTCGAAATTATAGGCAATAGAGATATTGGGCGATAATTTGCCTTATCAGTTCTATCATCCTTCTTGAAGACAGGAACAACATTTAATCGCTTCCATTCAGAAGGCCAACAGCTGTCATTAATAATCTTGTTAATAATAGCAGTAAGAGATTTGGCAATTACAGATGATGCAATTTTGAGTATCCTAGGAGATAAACCATCAGGACCAGAGGACTTTTTAGGGTCAAGTGTAGCCAGCAATTTGTAGATTGAATCAACAGAAACGTGAGTAAAATTGAACTCTCCGTCGATGTTATTAGACTTTATCGCTAAGACACTAGGGTGGGTAGCGAATAAGTCATCATTCTGGTTTGTCACATTCTCAGAAGCAAGATCGATGAAATAATCATGAAGGATATTAGCTACGTCAATTTGATCAGTAACTGTCCTGGTGGAATCGACCAATGTGATGTTTTAAATTGGATTTTTCTTGCTAGGGAGTAAAGGCTTTAGTTTCTTCCAGAAATCAGAAGGCTTTGCTTTCGTGGTGGAATCATTGAAGTATTGTCTCATGAGCTGTCGTTTCAAAGCGCAGACACTATTCCTTTGCACACTATAACTTTCAAACTTTTCAACCGAATTGCGCTTGCGATATTTCTTGTAGAGCTTGTTTTGGTAACGAATCTGTTTGACCAGTTCAGGCGTCACCCAAGGGGGTTGATCACCTCTTACACGTTTCTTCTTGAGCGGTGCGTAAGTGTCAAGGATACTACAAAAGATAATTGACCACTGGAAATACATTTCATCTACTGATTTTAGGTCATTGCAAACAATTTCATCAAGAGGAGATTTATTTAAATCCTGAAGAAATAGTTGTTGATCAAAGTTTTTCATACTCCTGTAAGAGATTAATCGAGGAATTGGTCTCGGAAGTTTGCGCTTCCGAATTGTGAATATGAGATCATGGTCACTTAGTCCCAAATGTAAACAGCCACTGTATGCAAATCTATTCTCCTGATTTGTGAGAATTAAATCCAACAAGGTAGATGAAGAACTAGTAACCCTTGTAGGTTGAGTTATACTATTAATAAGACAAAACTGTTCACAAAAGTCGGTAAATCCAGAATAAGGCTTGAGCTGATCAAAATTAAAGTCCCCCAGGAGTAAAATTTCGTGTCTCAATCTGTTAATTGATTCGATAGAACAAGAAAGTTCTAATATAAATTCTATTGGTTTAGTTTTATTGAGTGAACAGTAAACTGCAGAAATATTAAACCAAGAGTTTAAGGACCTTCTTTAACTTCCAGGCAGATCGTTTCAATGTTCTCTGGTTCAAATTTCTTTCTTCTAATAACAGAAAAATTATCAGAAATTCAAATATCGGCCAGAAGACCACCAGCTCCTCTTTTCCTATCCCTTCGATAAATCTTGTAATTGGGATGGTGCAATAAAGAATTATTTACAGAGGAACACAGCTTGGTCTCCACGAGGAAAAATATGTCAAAGAGGTCCAGATCCAGTACGTGTTTTAACTCATCCAGTTTGCAAACAAGGCTAACTTGCTGCTCATTAAGATGAGCAATCTTGAGGTTAAATTTGTAATACAATAGAATGGTGTCTTTATACCAGTCAATCGGGTTATAAAAACTACTAGTTGTTCACACGGAAGACCATGAAGATTATTTAAATAACCCACATAAAATTTGTTTTATTTATTTGTTTTATTAATTTTAGTTACTTTAGCTTTACATTGTTTTATATGGGTGCACACATTTTAACACTGTAAGGTTATGCAATTAATTTGTTTGTTACTCAGCATATGTTTCTTTGTTTTGAGTTGCCTGGTTTGAGTGTTGGGGGCAGTCCCTTCCTGTTTGGGCAAAGGCGTGGCTGTGGGCGGAGAAGACCCATGTCCTGGTGCCTGCGTATTAGGCTGTACCACGTCCACCATGTGCCTGAGGGGGATTTTGACCTTAGTTGATTTTGCTTTGTATTATGTTTGAAGTCTATGTATTTAGTTTACCCCTTTTTTGTGTGTTTTTGGTTTGGCCAAGCCGATATATATGTTCTCCTTTGGTTTTTTGTGCAAGGTCAGTTTTTGTTTAGTTAAGGGTCATGGATGTGTGTTAAGTTTAGTTATATTTTTGTTGACCGCTTTTATACTGTAGGTTTAGTTTTTTCTTCTTTGTCATTGTTTATTATTTTTTGGGTAATAAAAACCTTATCTTTTGAACTAAATCCCTGGTGTCCTTAAGCCTTACTGATCGGTCCCTCACACTCTGCTATCAACCACCCTTGTTCCCCTGGGATGACATGCCAACCCAGGTACAAGCTGTGGAAGACTGTTTTGCGCACAGCCAGACAGTATGGGAGGAGGTACACCAACGTCTGGAAACAATCAATGCCAAGTATAAAGAATATGCAGACAAATATAGAGGAGACAATCCAAACTTTTCCCTGGGTGACAGAATATGGGTGGCCACAAGCAACCTCAGAGAACCCAACACCTGTAAAAAACTGCAGCCACGTTATATTGGGTCATTCAAGGTACTGTGTCACATTAATGAGGTCTCATACTGTTTAGAACTCCACCCTCACAGTAGGTTATCTCCCACATTCTGTGTCTCCAGTTTGAAACCTGCCATCCTGGGCACTTTTGCTGAAAATACACAGGTCCAGGAGCACCCAGCACTCAACATCAAGGGTGAACCCATCTACCAGGTGAATAAGATCCTTGATTCTAGACATAGAGGAGGGCAAATTCAATACCTGGTATATTGGGAGGGTTTTGGACCCAAAGAACAAAGCTGGGTCTCTGCCAAGGACATTCTAGACCCGCTCCTCAAACAAGAATTCCATGCTCTACATAGAATAGAATGCTTTTTATTGTCACTATACACATGTACAATGAGATTAAAGCATCTCCAATAACAGTGCAAATAGCATGTAGAGAGAGAGGAAGGGAGAGAAAAATATATATATATATATGGCTATTTACTGTATTTTTATTCTTTGCTATTTACTCTTTGATGATCTGAAACACATTAAGAAGGCAAGAAATTCAATGAATGAACTTTTGATGAGGCACACCTGTAATTGAAAAACATTCCATGTGACTACCTCATGATGCTGGTTAAGATAATGCCAATAGTGTGCAAAGTGTCATCAAGATAAATGCTGGCTTGAAGAATCTAAAATATGAAACATATTAACGATCAAAAATATGAAACACATTGTTTTTCACACAATTCCATAGATGTTCCATATGTTGTTTCATAATTTTGATGTCTTCAGTATTGTTCTACGAAGTAGAAAATAGTCAAAATACAGAAAATCCTATGAACGAGGAAGGGTGTCCAAACTTTTCCCTGGAACTGTGATGTATTCAAAAAGGGCCAAGCTCTTATCATAATGTGATGTTCATCAAGTTTCTTCATGGGAGTGGCTTTTATTTTTGACACTCAAAGACTGCACAAAGGAATCTTCAGTACTACAGAGTGCAGGTCCACTAAAGTCCTCGAGAGACTAAAGCTTTAAGGTATGGGCTATACTAAAATTTTTATTAATGTAATTCTTCAAGAAATATAAATGGAAATAAATGTAAAATAATGACATTAACTTTATTTTGTTTGTTTGTTTTTTCCTTCTCACAGATTTAATGATGATCACCACCAATCTACAGATCCAAATATTTATATATTTCTACACACTACTCCTCATGACAAGTCCATCTCTGGCTTTTAAGCTTTGGAAGAAGAATTCCAAGACACATCGTGACATAACTGTTGATGCAATTTTACAGACAACAGCCGATGTCTGTAAATTTCAAGCACAACAGGCGGGAAACAATTTTGTGATGGTGAACAAAACTTGATATCTATTGAAATATAAAGTTATTGCTAATAAAAATATATACATTTTTTTATTGTGGATTGTGTGTGTGTCTTTATCACAGCCAAGCCCACTGACAATAGCATCAGTGGCAAAAGCTTGTAAGTCTGATTCAATCACTTCGTTTAAAAAAAGCATCAACAAGATAACCAGATCCAATGCCTGGATTGATTTTTGGTATGTTGCTGATGGAAGTTACCATTTTGATAATGAGCTCTTCTTGTCTGGACGTCAAATTATTACTGATGGACTTTCTGCTGTCAAATTCAACATCAAGCATCAGAGCTATGTAACTGCTAGAGGGGCACTTGGCAGCATCCTACACATCTTGCAGGTATGGAACAATAATTTAAATGAAAATATGATGTGTATTTACAAATTAATTTAAAGGCATTAAAGTTGCAATGCTATCATAGCTAAAGAGGTGTTCTAGTTTAAAGGGAGATTAGTTGCTAAGTATTAAGCAGAATGCAAGACTTAATTATTTATTGCACCATAAACATTCACAGCCTAACTGAATTTGCAGTGATTGTGTTGTAATTTTGACCCTGTTTCATGTCTTTCCCTAAGGATTTTTACAGTCATAGTAACTGGATTGAACTGGGACAGAGAAAACCTTACTCCAACCTGATTAAACGAAACGCCCCAATCAACAACATAGCAGGTAAATGAACACTGTGTGGGTGTTTCTTTGTTGGTGTGTTAACATGTTTTTCCTGCTGATTGTACAGTACATTCAGTTTTAGTTTGTGTGTGCATATATAATTGATATATGCATAATAGAATATTAGCTACTTACTGTATTAACTGAGTGCGAGGTCTTTACAGGAAACTATCAGACCGAGGTCTTGACAGTACAGACTGAGCCGGAGGCAAAGTCCATACAAAAAGACCAAAGTCTGATATTTTCCCATAAGGCCTGAGCTTTACAGAGTTTAAAGAGTTTATTATATGGCTTTTTTATTTCTAAGATTAAAATAGATGGTCATTATAATGAGGTGTGATGCTACTTTCAGTCACATCATATTTGTAATATAGTTGAGTCAGGCATGCAGAATAAACAGCGAGCGGTTTCAAAACTGAATTTCTGTTAGCGGTTGTTTGTCTTTTGTGTTTCGGCCATTTTTTATTCTGTTTTGATTTCCAGTTCATCAAATTAATCATGAAAAACTCCACTTAACAATTCCAGTTTTAAAGACACTTGTCTGTCTATCTACCTGTAAATCACAGATGGTTGACAAAGTAAAGGTAAAACAACTTGGTGTCATAGTAACGTCAGTTTACTACAAATCACAAAAACAGCTTCATTGCTCTTTGGCAGAGATTCTACAAGTCTTTGGAACTGTACAGGAATGATGAACATCATTCTTCCAAAAGCTTCAACCTTGGTTGGTGTTTTGATTATGGTGGTAGACAGCCCTGTCTAACACACCACACCAAAATCTCTGACAAGTGTTGAACTGGGTCGTCTAGTGGTTGTGAAGGTCTTATCACTCCTAAACTCTCAAATGGTTTTTGTTTGTTTGTTTTTTTAAGGTCTTTAAAATGGGATTATAGCATCCTTCTCTGTGTAGTTGTAGATGCACTGTTCTTGCCCATTCTTACAGGGCAGGAATTAAAAATTGGTGGGTTGTGTAATGATTTAATATAGCATTATGATTCTGTATCATGGCTGACCCTGCTCTCTGACACCAACTGCCAAACAAGTTGGGATATGGAACGAAAACAATTTCACTGTACTGTAACGTACACCAATCAGCCACAGCATTAAAAGCACTGACATATGAAGTGACTAACAGTGATTATCTCATTACAATGGCACATGTCAAGGAATGGGATATATTAAGCAGAACATGGTCAGATTTTGAAGTTGATGTGTTGGAAGCAGGAAAAATGGGCAATATTTGAGTGACTTTGACAAGGGTAAAATTATGATGATTAGATGACTGGGTCAGAGCATCTCCAAAATGACAGGTCTTGTAGGATGTTCCTGGTATGCAGTGGTTAGTACCTACCAAAAGTGGTTCAAGGAAGGACAACTGGGAAACCAGTGACAGGGTCATCGGTACCCACGGTTCATTGATTTGCACAGAGAGCAAGGGTTAGCCCGTCTGGTCCAATCCCACAGAAGAGTTACTGTAGCACAAATTGCTGAAAAAGTTAATGCTGGCTATGGTGAAAAGGAGTCAGAAGACAGAGTGCATTACAGCTTGGTATATGGGTTTGCGTAACTTCAGACTGGTCAGAGTGCCCATGCTGATCCCTGTCCACCACCAAAAGACCCTACAATGTGCGCATAAGCATCAGACCTGTACCATGGAGCAATAGAAGAAGGTGACTTGATCTGATGAATCACATTTTCTTTTACATCATGTGGACAGCTGGGTGCATGTGAGTCACTTACCATGGGGAAGAGATGGCACCAAGATGCACTATGGGAAGAAGGCAAGCCAGCAGAGGCAGTGTGATGCTCTGGGCAGTGTTCCACTGGGAAACCTTGGGTCCTGGTATTCATGTGGACATTATTTTGACATGTACCACCTACCTATACATTGTTGCAGAGCAAGTACACACCTTCATGGCAAGAGTATTCCTTTCAGCGGGATAATGTTCCATTCCACACAACAAAAATTGTTCAGGAATCGTTTGAGAAACATAACAAAGAGTTCAAGATGCTGACATGGTGTCCAAATTCCCCAGATCTCAATCTGATCTAGTATCTGTGGTATGTGCTGGACAAAAACAGGTTTAATCCATGGAGGCCCCACCTCAAAACTTATAGGACTTACAGGATCTGCTGCTAATGTCTTGGTGCCAACTACCAAAGCACACCTTCAGAAGTCTTGTGAAATGCATGCTTTAATGGGTGAGAGCTGTTTTGGTGGCACAAGGGGGACCTATACAATATTAGGCAGGCATTTTTAACATTATGGATGACTGGTGTATTGTATATGTGACAAATAAAGGGATACTGGCACATTAAGTAAGGGATAATGTACAGTGAGCTGGCAATTACTACAAAATAAACCCCAGCAGGATGGTGCAGGTCTTGAACCACCCTGAAGGGTTTTATTTCATTGCTTTCATAATTTTTCATGGACCACTTATTACATGACTACTTATGAAAGAAATCACTAATTTGACACAAAATATTTGACACAAAATATCAATACACTGCAAGAAATTGAAAACTGAATATGAGGAGAAAATTACTTAATATTAGTGAAATTATCTCACTGCATGGACAGATATTTTTACTTGATAAGACATCTTAGAATAAGTTGGTGTGGTATTAGTCAGACAGAACTGAAATTGGTGTGGTATTAGTCAGACAGAACTGAAGAAGCCTTTTGGATGAGAGGTGAAATGTCTTCAAGAATCTTCAAGCAAGTCCAGTTGCTCTCTTTTACCACCCACTGTCTCTCATTTCCTCAATTACCTGTTCACTTATTTAAGTTCCCCTAACAAACACTCCAGTGTGAAGTATCATTCTGTATTTCCAGTTCATACCAAGCCTTGTTTCTTCTGACTGTCTCTTGTTATTTCTGACCCTTTTGCTATTTTTCACGTTTTTGCTCTTGCCTTATCTACCCTGTGTTGTTTGCTGATTGCCCGACCCTTGCTTGTTTACTGACGCTGATTCCTGTCCCTCGCTTTGGCTTTGTTGTCAGTCTGCATCCTGCTCTCCTCCGCGCATACATCTGTAAGTGCCTGCATTCTAAGAGGATACTTCGCCGCAACATGGATGTAGCGGAGGATTCAAAACAGACTGCTCTCAATGCGCAGGGGTATTTGCTAGGGGAACATCAGCAGATGCTTGCCAACCTCAATATTCAGATGACACAACCCGCAACTGTGATGTCGCAGGCCCTCCTAGCATGCCCCAAGTCTCCTACTAGCCCTGCATTACAACTCCCCGCGCCGGAGAAGTTCGCTGGAGATGCCATGGCATGTAAAGGTTTTTTACTTCAGTGTTCTATGTATTTCGCCACCATGCCTAATCTGTCCGATGAGCACAAGATCACTAAGTTTTTGTCTTTTCTCACTGGCAAAGCGCTCCGCTGGGTTACTGCCATTTGGAACAAGGGTGGAAAACAAACCAGTTCATATGAGCAGTTCCTTTCCCTATTCAAAAGGGTTTTTGATCATGAACCTGAAGGGATGGAAGTGGGAGAGATTCTACTCACCTGCTCTCAAGAATCTCGAAGTGTTGCTGAGTATGCCCTGGACTTCAGGACACTAGCAGCAGCCAGTGGATGGAATGACCCAGCACTGAAGGCAGTTTTTCGCCAAGGTCTACGCCCAGAGATCATCAGTGAACTGGCCTGTAGAGACAAGAACCTCATGCTGGACTCCCTCAAAGACCTAGCTATTTGTTTGGACCAACTGTTAAAACACTGACCCTCCATCCACAAGGGGGCTAGGCCTGTTCATCCATCTGAAGATAGCTCACCCATGGAAGTAGCCCATACCAGGTTAACCTGCGCTGAACGTGCTCGACGGTGCAAGGAGGGTTTATGTTTCTACTGTGAGAGCGCTGAGCATAACATTCGGCAAGATCCAGTCCGTCCATCCCGAGGGCCTCCAGCAGAAATTCCTGCCAGATCTACGAGTCCAGTGAGAAAATGCAGCTCTAAATCCTTTAAAATTCCTGTTTTACTCAAGATGACATCCTCCACACACATCCTATCTGCTTTTGTTGATTCAGGGGCAGAGGGGAAACTTTATCAGCAGCAACATCATACAGAAGCTCAACCTGCCTACAACCCCTCTGCACAGCGCACTCAGCATTAGAACCATCGGTGGAGGACCTATAGGCGACGGGCTCATCACCACTCACATCCCTCCCATCCAAATTCAAGTAGAAGCATTACATAAGGAATTAATTTCTCTATATGTCACCTCAACAGTTGATCATGACATCATGCTTGGATATCCCTGGCTGCAGCTACACAATCCGTTAATCTCTTGGCAAAGTAAAGAAATTCTGCACTGGTCCCCCATGTGCTTCCAGAGCTGTCTTTCTTGTCCTCAGGTTAGGGTGTCTTCCACCTCCTGTAGAGAGTCCTCAGCCAGACTCCATAGACAATGTTCCTGATTGCTATCAGGACCTTCTGGAAGTTTTCAGTAAAGGGAAGGCCTGGGGGCTACCACCAGACCAGCCGTCTGACTGCACAATTGACTTAATACCAGGTATGTCCCCACCATGTGGTCATATTTACCCTCTATCCCAGAAGGAGCATGTTGCTACGGAGGAGTATATTCAGGAGGTCCTCAAACAGGGATATATCCATCTTTCCAAGTCCCCTGCTTCTGCTGATTTCTTTTTTGTGGAGAAATGAGGAGGTGGTCTAAGGCCTTGCATTGATTGATTATAGAGGTCTCAACCAGATTACTGTTAAATATCCCATCCTCTTCCATTAGTCCCTGCGGTGCTTGAGCAACTCAGATCTGCAAAGGTCTTCTTGAAGCTTGATCTCCAAAGTGCTTATAACCTGATCAGGATCAGAAAGGGGGACAAATGGAAGACCGCCTTCAGTACAACCATGGGACACTTTGAATACTGGGTAATGGCTTATGGCTTTTCTTCGGCACCCAGTGTGTTCCAGTGCCTTATCAATGATGTACTACGGGACATGCTGGGCAAATATGCTATTGCGCATATAGATGATATTCTGATATACTCCTCAGATATCAAGAGTCACCAGGAACACATCTGAGCCATTCTCAAATGTTTACTGAAGAACCACCTCTATGTAAAGGCAGAGAAATGTGAGTTCCATCAAAGTAAGCTCTCCTTCCTTGGCTATATTATCAACACAGAAGGGGTAAGCATGGACTCAACCAAAGTATCCGCCATCCGCCGTGGCAGACACCCAAGTCTGTAAAGGACTTTCAGTGATTCTTGGACTTCACTAACTTCTACCGCCAGTTCATTCGGGGTTTTAGCACCATAGCAGCCCCTCTAACAGCATTATTAAAGAAAGGGACCTAAACATCTACAGTGGAACTCAGCTGCAAAGGGAACCTTCAATCAGCTCAAGCTCACTTTCACCTCAGCTCCCATACTCCAGTATCCTGACCCTACTAAGCTGTTCATTGTTAAAGTGGATGCATCTGATACTGGAGTTGGGGCCATTCTCTCCCAACGCTTTGGGGAGAAACACAAGCTACACCCAGTAGCCTTCTTTTCTAAGAAATTATCCTTAGCAGAAAGGAATTATGATGTGGGGAACAGAGAACTCCTCACTATCAAATTAGCCCTTGAGGAGAGGCGGCACTGGTTAGAGGGGGCTATTCACCCCTTCACAATCCTCACAGATCACAAGAATTTGGAGTATCTCAAGAAAGCCAAGAGATTAAATCCACATCAGGCCAGGTGGGCATTGTTCTTCACCAGGTTCAACTCCACAATTTAATTTCATCCAGGTTCCAAGAACACTAAGCAGATGCACTGTCTAGGGCATTCAGTCCATCCCTCCAAGACTTAGTATCTCACAATATCCTTTCTCCACAGTCCTTCATACGATCCATCACCTGGGAACTGGACAAAGAAATGATTGTCAGTTGCAAAACCATCCTATTCATCTCCCACCTGGCCTTCTCTACATACCCATGCACCTTCACAGTCAACTCATCACCCGGGCACATGCATCTCCTGTCACTGGACATCCGGCAAGTCAACGCACATACCAAATGCTGAAAATTAAGTATTGTTGGGAGAACATGCTCACAGAAATCAACCAGTTTGTCACTTCATGTTCTGAATGTACCCAAGCTAAAGTCCCGAGAACACCACCCCTCCCCCTCACAGGAAAGTTATGCCCCCTCCTGATTCCCCAGAGACCCTGGTCACACTTCATCATGGACCTCCTTAACCATCGACAGATTTTCTAAAGCACTTAAACTCTTCCCATTGCCAGGCAGCCCCACAGCCACTGAAACCACAGAACTGCTGTTTCAACAAGTCTTCAGATATTATGGCATTCCTGAGGACATAGTTAGTGACCGGGGCCCTCAATTTGTTTCACGATCTGGACTAGCCTCTTGGAAAGGTTGAGAGTATCGGTAAGCCTCACGTCAAGCTATCACCCCCAGTCTAATGGCCAAGTAGAGAGCAAATCAAGAAATTGGTTGTTTCCTAAGAATCTACTGCATGTGTAACCAGGGGGACTGGGCACGCTTCCTTCTTTGGGCCGAGTATGCACAAAACTCACTCAAATACTCAGCCACCCAGTTAACACCGTTTCAGTGCATACTCGGCTATCAACCACACTTGTTCCCCTGCAACGACACTCCTAGCCAGGTACAAGCAGTTGGCGACTGGTTCAGATGCAGTCAAGCTGTCTGGGAAGAGGTTTATCAGTGTCTTGTAACAGTTTGCACCAAGTACAAGGAGTATGCGGATAAGCATAGAGGAGAGACTCCGAACTTTTCCCCTGGTAACAGAATCTGGGTAGCAACAAAGAACTTACGAGAACACAACACCTGTAGAAAACTTCAGCCATGTTACATCAGACCATTCAAGGTAATACATCACATTAACCAAGTAGCATATCTCGAACTTCCTCCACATAGCCGAATATCTCCCACCTTCCACATACTGTAGCACATCTAAAACCTGCTATCCCAGGACCTCTTGCCAGCAACAGACCGGCCCAGGAGCATCCCACACTCGAGCTTGAGAGAGAGCCCATCTACCAGGTAAATAAGATCCTTGACTCAAGATGAAGAGGAGGCCAAGTCGAGTACCTGGTGGACTGGGAGGGATATGGACCCAAGGAACAAAGTTGGGTCAGGGCCAAGGACATCCAAGATCCCCTGTTAAAACAAGAATTTCACACCCAGCATCCCAACAAACCAGCACCCAGAGGCAGGGGTAGTCCAAGAAAAATGGTAGCTCCCGGAGGTAGCTCCTCGGGGGGGGGGGGGGTCTGTCAGTAAACCCACTGAGAGTAAACAAACTACAAACATTGACACTTTGAACTATAGCTCCCAAGATTCACAGTGCCCTCTGTCTCTCTCCTACTGAAAGTCAGCTGTGTCTCATTTCCTCAATTACCTGGTCACCTATTTAAGCTCCCCTAAATAACACTCCAGTGTGAAGTATTGTTCTGTCTTTCCAGTTCATACCAAGCCTTGTTTCCTCTGACACTTTTGCTGTTTCTCTCATGGTTTCACTCTTGCCTTATCTACCCTGTGTTGTTCGCCGATCGCCTAACCCTTGCTTGTTTACCAAAGCTATTTCCTGTCCCTCACTTTGGCTTCATTGTCTGTCTGCATCGCGCTCTCGTCTGCGCATACATCTCTAAGTGTCTGCATTCTAACACTAGTCTCTTCCTATTCCTGCTTCACAAACCAGTCTCCACTTCTCTGGAAATGCATAAACTTAGTGCTAACTACAATCTATACTGATATTTAGGAAGCAAGATTTAGTCTGTGCTCCACATTCAAGCAGAAATGCCAATAGCTGACCTTGCTTATCTTGCAATTGAGTCTTTGAGTCTGTATTGATGTACTGTGACAATGATCAGGGACAGGTGTGTATGATCAGAACTCTGGTGATCGTGAATGTTGCTGAGGTGTAGCGCTGGACTACAATTCTCATGACCGCCATGTCTGTAGTCTGCAGTGTGATCTGGGACGTGGAGTCCGAAGTAGATTCTGGCACAGACGTGACAAGAGGACAGGAAAACAAACAATTATATTGTTATAAAATTACAATATCAATTTTATTTTTTTATGCATTCTTGTCCTGCAGTGCATTACAGCTCTTTATTTAAACAGACAGTTGTGAACATTGGGTCCTGTGTGTGTTTTGTGGTTTGAGATGATGACAGGCAGGCTGTGTGTTTCACTTCCTCAGTTGCGGAGGCTGTGGTTTTATTTGGAACTCCTTCCTTTCTGTTCACACATATAGAGTGATGTCATTTAAAAAAAAAAAACCACAGTGTTAATTCTGGAGTTGACACAAGCTTATTAGCACATGTTTAAAAATGGCATGAACCTTTTGAGGCTTAATTTATTTCATGAAACAGTTTGACGTAATTCCTTTACTTTTGTATAAAAGACAAAGATGTTAAATGCATCCAACACATTCTCCAAAAATGGCTATCATACTCCAGACAAAATGTGACTCAGAAATCTCTCGGCTTCAGTGCTAGTCTCTCAGAATTTTAAAAATATATTTAGAGAAGATCATAATTTATTCAAAAGAGGAAAGAAAATACTATGCTTGCAACCAACGTCAGCAACATGTCTTAACCACATACACTTCCTGCCATGCTTTTCTTTATTCTCTGTTTGACCATTAGACATGAGAGTCGAGTAGACACGGTAAGAAAGCATTTAATATTTTTTAGTTACTAAATGCACCCTTTAGACTAATATCTACATTTCATGAACAGAGATAGACGAAGTGTTGATTTTCCAGTGCTGGGAAATATGGAGATATCAGATAAATATTATGATGAATAAATTATTCCTGAGATATTGTGATATCTGTATTTATAGAACAATTATAAACTCTGACTGGAGCCAGAAGATTAAATGTTTAAATATTTGCAATGAATCTTATATGATAAAGATTCATGTAAAGATATAATGTATTTTATACAAGTTATCAAATGCAAAGAAAAAAATAAGTCAATGTGAAGTAAAAATTTGTTTAGAAATTGAATAAAATAAACAAACTCATGTTTTAAACAGATTTTATGGGGAAAAAAGTTTGGTTGTTCTTTTTTCCATGGAAATATTTTTTCCACAGTTCATTTTCTCTCTCCCTCTCACATTTAATGTACATTATTGTAGCTGATTGGTTTTATTCCATGCTCTGTCCCCCCTTCCCTGTGTTCTTCAGGTGAGGGTAATTGATTACTAATCAGCCTGTCAAAGAACCTATAGATATGTAAGGAAAGACCATTTGTTTGCAGGGTGTGTGCTTGTGAGGGCCCACCTTGTACCTGCCTTCTGCTGGTACTGCATTGTCAGCTGGCTTGCCTGTCTTAGAGTTTTGCTTCATCCTTCACATTACTGATCCTGTTTGACCTGCTGGTGTGGCTTCCAGATTGGACATCCCCTCACTTGCTTCTCTGTATTTCCAGAATGTGTACCTGCTCAACGTTGTTCACAGGAAGTGAGGGCAGATGACACTAATTTTTTGTTTTCTGATTTGTTCCCTTCTGCTTCCATGGTCTCCCCACTCCTGTACTTCATTTCATGGTGGCTGAGTTAACTGCTCTGATGTATAACCCCAAATCAGAAAAATTGTGATGGCAGGGAAAATACTTTGACTTGGATTTCATTGCAGACAGAATGAACCCAAGATACAGTGGAGCAAAAAAGTATTTAGTCAGCCACCAATTGTGCAAGTTCTCCCACTTAAAAAGATGAGAGAGGCCTGTAATTTTC
>JAOANJ010000026.1:58351405-58361441 GCA_026413345.1 Ariopsis seemanni | reverse complement strand
GTTCTTTTAGCTCTGCCATATCTTTGTGCTGTATATGGTTGTGGTCACAACAGTACTCGTGACCGTGGCACGTTCCGTTTTTTTTAGAATTCCGTCCGTGATTCGGAAAGAGGGCGAGGAAACTCTGAGGCTTAGATCAGCAAGGCTGATCTAACAAAGGCTAAAACCAGAACAGCTCGTGTTTGCAGTAATCATTTTATCTCCGGTGAGATTCAAAAGCTTTCTCGGTATCATCGTGGAAGAAATTTATTTCGTGTTGCTAGAATTTTGCTATAAAATGAGTGTTCTCTTGTTGTGGTTCACTCAGTTGTGTTTATAATTTTAACCTGTGTATTACCATTTCGCTTCTAGAAGCGCCTGCAAAATTATACAATAGAAACAATCCAGACTGGGCACCCACTCGGAACATGGGCTGTGTTTCGTCCAAGGTTGGACTTGATCCTTTGGCAGCCAAAGCAGATAGGACGTGATGTCTGGGTACTCTGGTTGTTCGAAGCGTCTTATCTTCAGAAAAGTCTGACTTTTTAAATAATATGGGTCAAAACCACACACATCTATCTTCTCTTTGTGTTGAATCTTTGCTTGACTGTTCAAATCGTGGTAATACTGAGAAAATTCAGCATTGTTTACAGACACGCTTTCGGCGGCTGCCATCCTAGTCGCTTTGTATATCCACCATCATGGCGGACGCTCGTGACGTAGCACATCTTGATCACGTGGTTGCAAGTCTTCTATTATGAAAATGCATGGCCGTGTCTAGCCAGGGATCGAACCATAAGAGATGTAGCTTATTACTGCCCCTAGTGGTTTGGAGCACGTGTTGTTGGGAACATTCAGGATTTCCGCGAAGCTTTGTTTCCGGTCTTTTTGCTAATGTATTGTGCAGCTCTGGGTCGCCGTATTGAAAAGGCAGCATGTGGTGTCAACTTCTTTATTGACTGCGGATTTAGTTCGACAGACGGGTTGAAAAAACGTGTTGGGGACTTTGAAAAGAATGATAAACTACACTAGAAGAAGATAAAGCTAGGGCATTTTGTAATACACACTGCTACATCTGACCTGGATAAAACATTGTTCTGGTTATTGACTATGAATTCAGGCGGAACATTGCTGAAGGAACCTTCCTCCTATTCTGACTGCAGCTCATCGTGTTCTACAAATTGCTGGAACGTTTTCTGTTGCATGTACGAAAGGGGTTTTATAGATGAGCCTCTCTCCCCCCCCCCCCCTTTTTTTTTACATTTCCCACTTCTTCTTCTTCTTCTCTTTTAGCTCTGTGTGATCTTCAGACAATCGTCCTGACAGCGAGGCCAGCTGGCCGACTGGAGATCCAGCGTGCCACAACCCATCTCGTCTCGCGCTCCACTCGCCTCCGTGGTGTGTCCACCTGAGCGTCCAGCTCCTCCGCTCCTGTCACTCCTGCACCGGTCAGCCTGAACACCATGCAACTTTGTTTTTAGGTCAGGATAGAGCGAACGCGTGAGTGGATGATGAAGATGCTCTTCGACACCGGAGTATCTCCTGGTGAAATTATTCTTCATCCAAGTTGAGCCTTACTTACATGCTCCATATATAAAATAAACCAAAATAAAGCTACTCCTCCGTGTAGAACATAAGATTTCTGGCAAAACTGGATGTTTCATCATAATTTAATTTTCATCATTTAAATAATACATGATCATTTATGCATGGAAGGGTTAAACGAATTTCCAAATGGGAATGTTGTGAAGAGGAGGAACAAAATAGTGCCAGCTAAGCATACACAGACACGTGTACCAGTCTTGCCATGAATGTCGTGTATGTTTATTAATATTTTAGTGCTTTCACATAAATGGAATGATTTGGGGGGGGGGACATTTTGCTAATTTTTACTCTTAAGTCTGATGTATTATGTGCTGTATATGGATGATCTATTACTGTATATGGGTGAGAGAGAGAGAAGGAACCACTGCCCTCTGTCCATTCATATACATCCATTTATCAGCTGCTTTATCAATCCTAAGTGTATACCTGAGCAGTTAAAAGGTTACAGTTCTTGCTCAAGTGCTTACCAGTGGATTTCTGGTAAATTTGAGATTTGAACTCGACCTTTTCTTTTAAATAAAAAAGCCCTCAGTAGAGGTGATCATTCAGCCAGAAGAGGGCAGTGGTGGGCAGTTAAAGTGTGAGAGCATAATTAATGAGATGTGACTGACCCATGATCCTCAGCAGCAGGGACGGAGAACTCTGAGCGTGACCTGGTCATTACACACGACGTCTCGAAATGTGATTCCAGCTGCAGGCAGCTGTGCCATGTCAATGTGCTGAATTTAATCACACTGTAATCTTGTTTTGGGAGGAGATATGATGGATATGCTGCGAGCTACGATATGCTATAATGTGATGTGTGCGCATGCTGTATGTGTGTTCGCACCCTTCTGGACTTGTACTCAGTGCATCATGTAATCTACTGATGAGCCATTGATTTTAATTCCAGATAGAGGCCAGATTGAAGAGATAATGGCAATTCCGCCTACGCTAATTTATCAGTCACCTCTGCATAATTAAGGGCAGGTATGTTATTGATAACGGATTAACATGCGCGGCAGAATATTTCCACTACATGCTGCATGCTTCCAAACTGAAAAGGTCAACTGAGGGATCCGTACATCTCTCTATAAACCTCCTGTCGCTCTGTGTCCTGCACCGGGGACGACATTGAGATGGCTGATAACGTTCAGTGACGGCGAGGCCCTTCTCCTCTGATCCTGCCGTGATGAATGGAGCAGCTGGAGAGGAAAAAATGTGAAACAAGCAGATAGGAGCGAAAGAAGAGGCCGAATTAAGGTCCTGTGGAGACAGCGGGGTAAGGCAGCTGCGGAGAAAGGGGGACGTGGCCGGGTCTGCAAAAGCCAACTCACAGCCAGGAGCACAGAGCCGGAGGCGATAAGGGAAGCTAGAACTTAATCTTCTAAAGTGCTGATGGAGCTGGATGGGAAGCAATAAGGCCGGAACTGCCGCTTCCCAAAGCGGACACCATTATTCAACATCGGCGAGTGTGTCTGGATAAAAGCCGGTGTGTGCGCGCGTGCATGTGCTCGCGCCTACATGTGTGCAAACACGTGTTTCTTTATGTATTATGAATCCCAAAAAGCACTAATCTCCACACACAGTGAGAGCAGAAGTGTTTAAAGGAGCAGTATGTATTTTTAGAGCCCTCTGCTGCCTGTAAAATGAACTGCAATTAAACTGCAATGAAAGCAGGAACAGGTTTTTTTTTTTTTTTTTCTCCTCTGTATCTAAAATATGTACACCTTATGAGTTGCCTTTTGAGGTAACATTTGTGGAAATAAGCAGCTCTGTTTCGGCTGGTGGGGTTTATTTCAGGGCCAGAAAAATGTAGGCCGAAAAAAAAACCTCAAAGAATCTTTCCGTGATATGGCAGGTGGAGTTTACTGTGTACACCTGCTTAACCTTGAGCACATCAAGGCAAGCGACAAGTCATTCCCACACAAAAACATGAAACACGGGCGTGGCAGCCATGACGGGAGCAAAATCAGTCACGTGACTCTTATGTTATTTGACTATTTTGACTTGGGTTTCAGTAAATATTCACATTTAATTCAGCTACAACAAAACAGAATAAAATATAATACATTAAAGATGTTAACTAACTTGTTAGAAGGTTTTACTGAGCTGGTTATGATGTTATTCCACTTACCAACCAGAGTTGTTTATCAAAGAAAGTCCAGGTATATCAAAAAAAAAAAATCTTTGTTTCTCTTTGCTTTTAGGCTCCGTTTTTATGTTTATAACCACAATTTATTCCCAAACTTTGCCAAATATCTATGGAACTCCTTAAAGGTTATTCCCAAGGGAAAACAAAAATCGCTAAATGTCCCCACCATGACCCTTAAAGCTAGACTGCCTTTCAGATTTTTCAAGTGTCGGTCATAAAAAGAATTTTCCATGACACCCAATTATTTTTGCTTAGTGGACCAAAAGCTACTGAATTTGAATCACAGACTTCCAATTTTATTGGTTTTTTTTGAAACAGAACAATTAATGAATTTATCTCCACGTGGCCTGAAATTCTCTGCTATTTTTTCCTGCTTCACCATGACCCAATACAAGATCCTACGTCATGCATCATGTGGTGGGCTTTCCTCGTTCACGCAAGGCATTGTGGGATACAAATTTGAAACAGGAGTGAAAAATGGAGGACGTGAGTGTGCGAATGAAACGTGAAAGACCGGCTACAGTAACAGAAAGCGAGAAGAAAAGACATTATGTTATATACGAAGGAAAGGAAACACAGGACCAAACTAATAAATATCGGCGCTCAGCAGTGTGATCAGCTGTTCATTTAGCGACAGAATGATGGAACCATCAGTGCACGGTCAAAGGTAAACCTGCGCATGCGCAAACACACAGACTTCCTCTGTCTGCTTGACTGCGCGAAGCGAGCAACTTCATGTACATTATTTGCTCAGGAATCCCTTCAAATTAAATAACTTCCCAGCCACAGAATGGCCTGATATTTTGCAAGATATTACACAATGACCAAATTTCAGAGGGAACTAAATTTCACCGATTTTATGAAATCGAAAGCCCGTCTCACTTTAAGAACAAATTCAACATGCAGCTTTTTTTAATTATTATTTTTTTTTATAAAGGACAGACATAAAGATAAACTTTTAGCTCAGTTTGTTTATTTGCAAGATATTTCCTTTAAAGTATAGCAGAGCAGAAGAGGTGATTCTTTTTTCCCCTCAGGATGCACATTAAGGTTTCGGAAGTTAAAATTGGATGAAATTAATGTCTCTAATTCATTATTTTGTATTCATTGAAAAAAAAAATTAACACCCCACACACACACACAGCTCTTTCTTTCTTTCCATCTCCAGTGTTGGCTATCGAAGGCTAGTTGAAGGGAGTTGTATTGCTGTATCTCTTCGCTGCTTTTAGATTGTTCTCCCTTCCTCTGCCTTTTTGTCACTGGCTCTGAGTTCATGCCCTTTCTTTCTCTTTCACTCTTTTTTTGTGGTTTTTTGTTGCTTTTTCTCCGTGCTTCATTTTCTCCTGAGTTTCTCAGCCCACGTGCTGTTGTAAAGATTGTCTACAGAGAGTTCAGGCTTGCAGAAATGTTCTTTTCGTAAAGAGGAAAATAGGGAAAGAAGAAGAGAGGGGAGGAGAAGGAGGGAGAGAGAGAGTTAAAGAGAGAGAGAGAGAGCGCACACAAGCAGACAGAGGGAAGGTAGAGAAGAAGGAGCGAGCCGGTGCAGTATACGCTGGCTGTCTCACTGACAGGAAAGAGGTTGATGGATAGAGCTGTGCAACGTACATAACACCAATTCTCCTCTTCCTCGTCTCCTTCTTCTCTTCATCTTTCTCCCCTCCATCGTCCCTGTTCTTCCCTTCGCTCCAGGACCCCTCCCTCCCTCAGTGCATCTATTTTCTTCCACATCGCTCCATGCTGGCAGAGAGAGGGAATTCTCTCAGTCAAGCTCTTTAGTTTCTTCAGGAATTCTGGACAGCACTGTCACACCGGATTGGATTCATAGGGAATTGTGGGATGGCAACGATTGAGGCAGACAGTCTGGCAAGAGGAGCCACGGCAGCTGGTGAGTCACCTACTGGCTTATCATCTTCTTTTACCAAATGTCCTTGCCTTCTTCTCTCTCTCTCTCTCTCACACACACACACACACCTACGTATTAGTACGTTTCTCACTCCCTGCAGCTCTTCCTCTTTCTCTCGTACAAGACTTGTCCTTCCTTGCATCCCTCTCTCTCTCTCTTTCGTGTTACGTGTTTGAATGTTATTTCTCGTCTTGCTTACTTTGTGTCTATAAAGTCCGGTTAGTCTGAGAGGAATGAACATATGCCGAATGCTCGTGAGATTTTCAGGTTAAGTTAGTGACACTGACAGAGGCTGAGTAGGTCTCGTCCTGCCCAGGATATAAGATGCAGTTTCCAAATGCATCAGAGTCTCAAGTAAACTACTAATGCCTCTGAGTAAATACTACAAGTTATACACATCCTTTAGCAGGTATTCGTTGCTTTCCTGGTTTCTACAGAAAAGGCAGAATTGTACCGTAGAAATAGCATTATTGGATATTTTGATATTTTGATGAGTGATGTATAAGTTCAATTGGTTTCTTTTTAGATCTTCCATGTTTAATTTGAAAATGTTCCCTAAAATTCCCTAAAAGGGGAGTCTTCAGACTTACCGTATCAGATTCTTCAATAAATAGTTTCATATCATATGAAAGGATCTCTCAAAGTGCTCCAGTGTGACAGCTAGTTCAAGCAGGACTGAAGTGATAATGATAACCGTTTCCGTTCGCTTTTGCACCATTTGCTGTGCGCTGAAGTCGGAGCTGAAGTCTCACTGACAGCCGCACGTTTCCCAGCTGCATTTGCTCAGCTCTCCTTGTTGACAGAGCAGAGACAGAAGGCGGCTGACAGTAATCTATGTGCACCGGCAGCAGGTGCTCAGGTGACCTAGAAAAAATTTCTCATATATACGAGATACTATGATAGAACAAACATCGCACACCCGACCAGGGTTAACCGGAAAATTAGCATCACTTATACGTAACACCTGCAGCAGCATCCTCCACCATCCACGCTCAGGAGTGGCTTTATATCTCAAGTACGATCTGAAATCTGTTAACTGGTTATGAAAAATCTGTGGGTGCTTTCAGTGCTCCCTAAAGTGTGCATATCTTTATTTAAGACCAACTACGAAAAAAGAAAAAAAACCCACAAAGCTCCCTGTTTTTCTCTTTCACTCAGTGCCATGTACAGCAAGTCACTATCTTGTTAACAGCCACTTTAAGTAATGGGACACAGTGTCACCTGGAAACGTGTTGTTATTGAATCAAGGCTCACGTCGCTCTTGGAGGTGTTAAGACAAATCACAGTGCCTCGAGAGATGAAATGAGAGAAGATGACAACCAAGCTGCAGGCAAAAATAAATAAAAGAAAAGAAAAGAAATAGAGGACCCCAGGAATCGAGTCAGGACAAATTGATTGATGCGGAATATAATTTGTAAATTTAACATATAAGGAATTTGAATGTTATATTAGGATTTCCCAAGCACCGATCTGTTTCCATTTAAAATAATCTTGTTGTTTTTTATTTATTCATTTATTTATTTAATAATAAGCATCAACCAAGTGTATTTTTTAACAGGATTTAAAGGGGAAGCCATGACCTAATGGTTAGAGAAGCAACTTTGGGCCCAAAAGGTCACTGGTTTGATTCCCTGGACCAGCAGGAATGGCTGAATTGCCCTTGAGCAAGGCACCTAACCCCTAACTGCTCCCCAGGCTCCTCTGGGTATGTTGTACGTCGCTCTAGATAAGTGCGTCTGCTAAACACCTATAATGTAACATTTATCTGATATGCTGATCCACTGTGACTTACAGAAGTGCGCTGTAGTCTCCATCAAAAAATGAAGATCCTCATTCTCTTCCAGATAGTTCAAGGTCTCAGGATATCATGAAGCTCCAACCATGGTACAGAGGATATTTTTACTGCTCATGCAAGTGCTTGGTGGAGAGGTAGCTGGCTCTTCAGTCTTCATTTGAGGACAGACAGTGACTCAGCTGTTCAGACAGCCAGGGGATTTTTTTATTTTTTATTTTTCCCACCACCTGGGTGCCAGATCAGAGAAGAATCTTGATGCAGGACCTATCTTTCATTTAAATGATAGTGGGTGAAGTCGAGCCATGCTAAAGTACATGAAGGAAATATGATACAGAGCACGGTTTGATAAATGTTTACCTTTCACACAGATTTTTTGGGATCTTACTGTGCTTAGATACTGAGTACAACTTGTTTTACTGTACACACTTTGTAGGTGTCCAGTTAATGGCTGTAGGCCAATATTATACATTGCTGCTCTGTTCTGTCAGTTACTGGAAAGGGATCACCACTGGACCATCACTACTCAGCAGATAATACTGCATTTGATTGGTGCACCATTGCATCACAAGATGGTTGAGATCCCTGGATGTGTCATTTTGTAAAGAATCACTTTCCAGTAAGAGTGTCCATTGTTATAGTAAATGAGACCATCAGTGACAGCATAGCTCACGGCGTAGCAAATTGAATCAATCATCCTCTCCCTCTGAGGCATTTCTGCATCTCCAGTGTTTTATGTTCACATGCTGCACCTATATCTCAAATTATGTCCATTAGATCACAAAAAACATGGTTAATGTCAGTGCTGCCCACTGCACTCGTTTGCTATCAGCAGTATAATAATAATGAGACCATCATTGATGGCGTAGCTCACTTCAGCCCCATCTAGTCCAGAAAGAAAGATCTAAAGTGGGCCACCTTGTGCAATAAATGTTGCAAGCTATATACACTATATACACCCTAGGAATACCAACTTATTTGCCAAAAAATTAAAATAAAATAAAATAATAATAATAATAATAATAATAATAATAATAATAAGTTCAATTTATACGGTATAGCGCCTTTCTAAAAACCCAAGGTCGCTTTACAATTATAGACAGAAGAGAAAAAAAAAGAATCCAAAATGGCGAGGAATTGACCAAGAAGAAGCGATTTTTGTTGAACTGCTCATTAAGGATTGATTAGTCCATCACTTCATTAATAATTGTAATTAAGCAAATCTGGGTAGAAGTTATATGCACCCTAGGTACCCCTACCTTCAAGCCAGAAAGAATCAAAATCGGTGAAGAATTGAGGGAGAAGAAGCGATTTGTGTGGAAACTGCTTGTTAGGGTTTATTACTCCATATCTTCATTATTAATTGTCGTCTGAGGGAGTTTTTCCTTGCCACCGTCACCACAGGCTTGCTCATTGGGGATAGATTAGGGATAAAATTAGCTCATGTTTTAAGTCGTTCAAATTGTGTAAAGCTGCTTTGCGACAATATTTATTGTTAAAAGCGCGATACAAATAAACTTGATTTGATTTGATATTATTTGCAATTATGCAAATTTGGGTAGAAGCCATATGCACCCCAGGCAGACCTACCTTCCTGACAAAAAGAATAAAAATCAGTAAAGAATTGAGAGAGAAGAAGCGATTTTCGTGAAATGTGGACGACGATGGACAGATGATGGACAACACATGACGGCATAAGCTCATCGCCTGATGAGCTAATTATGGCAAATTTAATTTGGCATTAATTCAAGGAGCACTTAAAACAAGAATAAAAACTCAGTTCTTGGTGCTCGCGTGGTTTTTAGCCTAGAGTTAGCGCAAGACACTACTGGCTCCTTATTATTTTTCAAATATGACAAGACTCACTGAATTGACTAGCTGGGAAGGCAGCTCCTGTTTAGTGAAATATCGGAAGGTGAAATACGTATCTGGGCTTCATCAACTCATGAAGAAAAAAAAAGAATGAAGAGCTGCTGGACTCAAAGCTGGCTACCAGACATCCGACTTCCTCTTTGGACACAGCTGGCCTTGCTGATTGGTTTGTGGTGAAGTGTGTTCGAAATGTTGTAGCTGTTGTTCCATGGGTTTTACCAAGTGGTTCAGACTAATATTTCTTCAAATGCATCTCAAGTGTAAACAGTAACATCTCCCTTATTGCATCCAGGACTCTCCCAGAGCATATGTATGTCAGTGGCAGTGCTGGGTCGGCATCTAGAGTCAAACTATGCTCCAATTAATATGATGTGGACCTATAGGGTCCACATGGACCCTGACCTGGCACTAGTGCTGGATGAAGAAGAAGAAGAAGAGAGGCAGCACTGGGTTGAAAACCAATTCACTAGCCAAAATATATACAGTCAAGAGCAGACCTCTGATTAGACACTGACTTTAATGTAGGACAAGAAGACACTTATCGGGTCTTGCAAAAGTATTCATCCCCCTTGGTGTTTGTCCTGTTTTGTTACATTACAAGGTGGAATTAAAATGGATTTTTAGGGGGTTAGCACCATTTAATTTACACAACATGCCTACTGCTTTAAAGGCACAATTTGTTGTTTTATTGTGACACAAACAATAATTAAGATGAAAAAACAGAAATCTGGAGTGTGCATAGGTATTCACC
>JAOANJ010000026.1:55850703-55862846 GCA_026413345.1 Ariopsis seemanni | reverse complement strand
AATTTAGAGCCACCAATTAGCCTAACCTGCATGTCTTTGGGGGGAAACCGGAGCACACGCATGCAGACATGGGGAAAACATGCAAACTCCACATAGAAAGGCCCCCTGTCGGCCACTGGGCTTGAACTCCGAACCTTCTTACTGTGAGGGGACAGTGCTAACCACTACACCACCATGCCACCTCAAAAGAATGTTCATCAATGATGTAAACATTATTATCGTTGGCCCTTTGCTGCAACATAAAAGGAATAAAGCACTTCAAGATGTGCTGTTTAGTTTGAGAAGAGTGCCTCTGCTTCATCACACTCCCTGTAGTTGATTATTTTCCTGTAAACAGCTGCCCCCATGTGTTTATTTATAGTGGCCATGGTTAGTTTCTTGTAGTAGTGGTTGCCATATCCAGCACTTGAGATGATGAATCAGTTACCTGATGAAATATAAATTCATGTATGTTAGCAGAGAAAAATAAATGAATAAATAAAAATATTCCCGAGAACCGGTTGTCTTATCGTGGACTTGCAAACATAAAACCTAAACACTGTGTTGCAGTTGGTACAGACCAGTTTTTTATGGTGACTGAAATGATCGTTGAGGTCGATTGGAATCATTAAAGAGTAAAAATTTCATTTGAAAGTCTCATCTCAGCCAGCTGGAGAAGAGAATGATGTTTGAGAAGCGTAATGATGAACATGCTGACCTGTATGACCAGCCACCGCTTGGGCTCCAGCTATGGACTAATCTGTCAACATAATAGGGCAAATTTATCAAGGCACATTGGTCCCGACAGGCCAAGACTTCACCTGCTGGGGTTTAATGACTGCAGGGCAGGATAATCAGCAGCACAGCATGAGGACGAGTGCAGGGACACGAGGCTGGACACGTGCTCTGTTGGTTTCAGTCATCCATGAGAAATCAGGAGTGTGAAGTACCTTGAATGGAGTGTGTGTTCCTTTGTTGTAGAGTGCAATCAATATGAAAGCTGGATGAAATGGCTGTTCATATGCCCTTTATGTGTGTGCTATTATAAAATAATATGTTTCTATGGTCTCTCGTGAATGATCAAAGCTACTCAAAAGGTTGGTCTGTGAAGGTTCTCAGTCATCCAGGTCATAGTAAACCCTGGTTGCTAGAGAAAGCAACTGGACTTGCTTGAAATTCTTGAAGACGGTTTACCTCTCATCCGAAAGGCTTCTTCAATTCTGTCGTACTAGTGGGGTGTTCCAGGTATTTATCCTCTAGTGGATCAAAAACAACCCTAAGGAGAGTCATTGAGGTCACCTAGGTCATTGAGTCATCCTGGACATGTAGGTCCCTGTGGACAGGGTGTGAATGGTGGTAGCAGCCTAGAGAGTCATTAGGGTAATCTGTGGGTCGTTGGCTCTCTCTGCCATCATGTGAATCACTGAAATCAGCTGAGTTTTCATGTGGATGTGTATTCAGTTTTCTGGGAAGTGTGCCAAGGGCTGCATTGTAGGTGGCTAATAAGTGGTGTCTCAGACCACCTCTTCTGTTCAGCAATGGTTGTTCCAGGTTGAAGAAGATGGTTTCTTTTACACCTCTTTCAAACCACCGGCCTTCTCTGGCTAACATGCGTACATTGCAGTCTTGAAATGAGTGTCCTTTGTTATTGAAATGAAGATAGACTGCAGAGTCCTGGCATGAGGAACTGGCTTTCCCATGTTGAGCCATGCACCTGTGAAGTAGTTGTTTCGTTTCCCCAATGTACGGGTCCGTGCATTCATCACTGCATTGAATTCCGTACATGACATTGTCCTATTTGTGTCTGTCCTTAGATCCTTAGGGTGGACCAATTTCTGCCTCAGAGTATTACTGGGTCTGAAATGTACAGGAATGTTGTATTTGTAGAAGGTCCTCCTGAGTTTCTCAGATAGTCCAGAAATGTAGGGAATGACTCTCAAAGGTTCTTAGGTTACATTCACATTTCAAGCCTCATTGTTCAAGTCTTATTTTTTGCCCAGATTGGATTTGTCTCTCTTGACGCATCTGTCCTCCGAAACAGCATGCATATGCATACTGATATGCTTTTGCATGAGTCATCAACAAAAGACATATTTGTGAGACAACTCATGGTATCAAATCCCGACTAAGTGGACACATTATTTGTATGAACTAATGCATGCATCGCATTTTGCTCTGCAGGACAGCAAACAATTCTCAGCTGGACATGATCAGGTCAAGAAAGTGCAAAAAAAAAAAAAGCCAAAGCTAGCTTTTCCTTTTGCAGCTATCGTAGCTCTCTTGCATTGTTGATTTGCCGTACTGCCGGTGCTGCTGATGAAGACAGTGCTCAGCACACATGTATAAGGAAAAAGCCTTATAAAAATTCTGATCTGTCTGTTCTGATTTATATCGCGTGGCTGCGAATCGGATACTTATCCAATTTAGGACCACATCTGAATGTGACTCAAATCTGATTTGAAAATATCAGATTTCTGTGTCCACACAACACTGAAAAAATCAGATTTGAGTCACTTCAGTCTGATCATGTGAACGTAGCCTTAACCTAGCATACACCCACATAACACAAGATTTACTTCAACTCAAACCAATAGCATTTTTCTAACTGCAACCGATAATCAGTTTCAATGGATTTTGGTGCATAGTCAAATGAAAGCAGAAAAATTATCCATGAAAGCAAAAACGATAGGTCAGCAGTTTGAATGGAACGGAGTGTGAAAAGAAACCCATGTGCATCAAGCAAGAACATTCTTCACGTTGAATTGTTTATAAAAGGCTCAGTAAAGTCACATTTTAGCTTCCAACTTCAGTCATTGAATGTTTTGCATTATGTAGTTACTGTGTACATGTTCACTTGAAGGATTTGCATACTTTTAAAAAGCCATTCAGCATGACAGCAAACAACAGTGGGCAGCTATGCTACAGCACCCAGGGAGCAGTTGGGGGTTACGTGTCTTGCTCAAGGGGACTTCAGCCCAACCTCAGCCCAAGGCCACCCCATGTTAGCCTAACCACCTGTCTTTGAACTGTGGGGGAAACCAGAGCACCCAGAAGAAACCCACACAGACACAGGGAGAACATGCAAAATCCACACAGAAAGGCCCCTGGCGGCCACTGAGCTTGAACCCAGAACCTTCTTGCTATGAGGTGACAGTACTAACCGCTACATTGCCATGCCACCCAGCATCAGCCCTCTTCCAGAGACTTTTCAAACTGATACAAGGCAAAAACAGTGTTACATCCATTTTACTGTGTAGTGTGTAAATGCCAAGTTGGCAATTTTGGCCACATAGTATGTACATTGCATATGAACTATATTTCCTGTTGATACCATTTTGCAAGTTAAATATAATAATACAGTTCAGTTTTGGTGAGGTCAGGTCATAAACCTACTACTGGTAACCATGTAATCCAGTACCACCTGTACATGATCGGGTCATCGGCAACTAAACCAGCAACTAGGTTTTCCTGGTGAATAGGGTAGCTAAACACCCTGCAGGACAAAAAACAAGACCTGTCAAAGGACGGATGAACTTGTCAGAGTCAATGGCCACTTAGCGACGTAATTAAGGTGCCTTGTAGTATCACCTTAAATGGACGATGACGCGTTACAAATACATGTCCCCGGCCAACCACTGCAGTGATGGGAACAGCAGTAGCTGTCTTGGCATGTCCTTGCCCTACTGCACCAAACCCAATCACCGAGAGAGTGACATTAGTAACTTGCAAAAGCTAGTGTCACTTAAACTCTTTGCAAGCAGCTTATCTGTAAATGTCAAGAAATCGAAGTTTACGTACCGGCTCGGTCATCGCCCGGGATAAAAAGGACTGCACTGAGAGCTCTTCGTTCCGGGTCTCAGTGAAAAGTCAGCTCGGACAAAAACAGTTAAATCTTGAACCCTGGCCTTCCTTAGTGACCGACGGTTCATCATGGAGACGTTGTACTTCAGACTTCTTCCACACAGATTAGTCAGTCTTTGTTGGTCATCGACGGACAGCATTAGAGAGAGAGTACATATATATCTGCGATTTCTCGATGGATTTTCAGCAAATTTGACAAGTAGGTCTGGAGATGACCCGGAATTTTGCAGATATAAACAAAATTCATGTACGGGCCCCAGGGGGCACAACATCCACCAACTCCCGCCCTCAATGCCTTTCACGTTACATTTACCGTATCAACACAAACTCTCGGCAGATCTTCACTTAACTTGGCACACAGGTACAGGAGATGGCCACAATTTGGCAGAACTCAGAAAATCCATATTTGGGCCCCAGGGGGTCCCCGGTGGGCCCCTGGGTGGTGGATGTTTGAACTTTTGTTTGTCTTGGGTTAACATCACCATTTCTTGACAGATCTTCACCAGATTTGACATGGAAGTCTGGGGGCAACCCATAATTTTGCAAAACCCAGGCATCGCCGGGTAACCTGCTAGTG
Source organism: Ariopsis seemanni (assembly GCA_026413345.1). NCBI lineage: Eukaryota > Metazoa > Chordata > Actinopteri > Siluriformes > Ariidae > Ariopsis > Ariopsis seemanni. Next base: position 55,858,429 of record JAOANJ010000026.1, on the reverse strand, counting down.
TGTGTGTATATAAAAAGCACAAAACAATAACCACATCAAAATTACGCAACATTAATCACATAGAATTGTACAATAATCAGATTGAAATTGTGCATAACAACCATCACATCAAAATTACACAGCAATAATCACATAAAAATTACACATAATTATCACAACAGAAATGAACACGTTATCGTTATAATGCATGTAGAATTCATGTTTGACCTCATACAGGGACTGAAACTTACACCTTTTATTTGTTTATTCATTCATTCATTTACTTGTTTGTTCGATTGTCAGTTCATTCATTCATTTGTTCATCTTCAGTAAGCTCTCTATCTTGATACAGATTGTGGTGGAACCTATCCTGGGAACACTGTGTGCAAGGCAGAAATACACCCTGGATCAGATACCAGTCCATCTCACACACACACACACACACACACCTAATGGCAATTTAGCGTAGCCAATCCATAGGAACCCCACAAGGACACATGGAAAACATACAGCGAAACTCAACACGGAGAGTAAATTAAGATCAGGATCAAACCTGCAACCCTGGAGCTTTATTTATTTATTTATTTATTTATTTGATGTGCATTCAGCCATTTTAGGTCCTCCAAGCAAACAGAATGCATAAAGTTACCTCTTATCCTCTGCAAAATCCTGTGTCTTTGCTTAAAACAAGATGATGTTAACTGAGCTTTTTTACCGTATTTGTCATGCCGTAGCATCTGTTTAGTTTGTCTTATGCAACACTCATTCACTTTGATATGACGTCATGTGAACTGGAACATTGTGTTATTTTGTAGAAGAAATTATTATTAGTCAGAAAGCTAATGTTTGCTCGTTAAAGTCGTTTGCTCTTTCCTGTAAACCAGTGACCTTTCCCGGTCTCTGATAGATTCACAAAACTTTCAATGTGTTTACCTCCTGTTTTTCTTTTCTTTTTTTTTAATGCCCTGCCATTTAGACCGTGTAATAATCTGCTGTGAGATGAAGGCAGCTGGAAAAAGCTTTGAGTAATTCCAGTAAGAGAGTTGAATTAGTCTGAATTAGCCAGAAGTGCCTTTTTTTAAAGATCTACTCAGAAAAGTAGAATTGCTCCAAATAAAACAGTTTTATGAGGATAATAATAATAATAATAATGTATTTCAAAATAGAGGGTAGATTAAAGGAATGGACAATTATGATATCTAGAAAAATAATGTGATAAATGTGATTGATTATAGGTGCTAACCCTGATAGCATGTATCACGCCCTCTCGCAGATGTGTGCATCACAAAGTGCTGGACGTAGCAAATCTATTCTAGCGTAACTGTATTTTCCATAGTGACATGAAAGCATTGTTCCTTTTAAATCCAGCAGCTTCTAAGTAGTGGATGTGGTTTATTGACTGAGTCGTGGAGAAAAACACAACATCCTTTCAATTGCTAAACGTATTTTTAAGTGTTTTTAACCAAACGGATTAGTTTGGAGAAAATTTCAAAGGCTTCAAATCATATTTTCAAAGAAATATTTTCCATTAGATGGAATGGTTCAGTGCAATCTTCCCTCAGATGAGGCTGCATCAAAAAAAAAAAAAACAGTTGAGAGGGTTTTTTTTAATTAGTATTATTTGAACAAACGGCAACAAAACATACATGGGTAGTTCTTCGGTAACGGAATTACATTCACAGCAAAATGTGGTAATTGTTTTAGTTGCAGTACTCAATATAAATGGTAGTAAGTTAAAAATTTCATACTACATGGAGTATCGTTTAACCCTAAAAAAGCACAGAAAAATTGGCTGTTTAACTCTGAATGCAAAATCTTTTATGAGGAAAGAAAAGTCAGTCATGGAATTACGTCAGAAAAAATTAGTGTTCATTTCTTAAAATTCAAACCAAGATTTCTCTGAAGCGACATTGCTCTAATTGGGGTGATGGTTTTTATCCCCCACTGGCCGAAAGGCCAAAGGGGGATTATGTTGTGGCGATGTCTGTCTGTCCATCCATCCATCCATCCATCCCAGGAAAGGTACCCACCTTCTGAAATCAACTCCTCTCACAATTTTTGGAGGAATTTCACAAAACTTGACAGAATTCTTTGTTACATGTCGGTAATACACGTATTGCAATTTCGTTCAATTCAGTCACGTTTTCCCAGAGTTATGGCCCAGTTGCCAGCGGGGGATATTGTGTTCTCAGAGTACTCTTGTTAAATATGGTTTTCAGTACATTTTGCCTTGGATTCCATACTTTAGCAAGATCACTGAGCTGACAAGTTAAGGCAATCTTAATCATTTTGTAATTTTGACCTCTCTGCTGAAGAATTGCCCGTATCTACAGTTGCAGCCAGAAATTTAAATACATGAACATGATTGTCATGGTAATATTGTGCTTTCAGACAAACAAAGTGATTTGTTTGAACTTTTCTTTTTCTGTGGTAGAATTATTGTACATCATACATCCTTAATTGGGGGGGGGGCAAGACTTTGGTGCCCAAGTTTTAATTTATTTGGGGGTTACTGAAATCAACACAGGGTCAAAATTATACATACAGCACACCAAATATTTGGTTAAATACCCCTTAGCAAGTTTCACTTTGACCAGACGCTTTTTGTAGCCATCAAGAAGCTTCTGGCAGAATTCTGGTTGGATATTTGACCTCACTTCTTGGTAGAATTGATAGAGTTCAGTTAAATTTGTGTGTTTCCTGGCACGGTCCTGACTTTTAAGCACAGTCCACATATTTTGGTAGGGTGGCCAATTCCCTCGCACCAGACAGGTTTCCCCTATCAGACATCAGCTACCAACTAGGTAGGGCGAAGGCTATCATGTGCTTCCTCCACATCTTTTCAAACTGCTGCTTATTTTGCATTCTTGGCATTTCTCCCAGGCATGGATGGTTGTGGCATCATCAGGATTTGACCTAGCAGTGTCCAGATGATAAGGCAAATACTTTTCTTTTGCACCACTCAGGAGCCAGGACTTGTTTCAAGCTTAATGTTGGCTTGCTTTATCTATTCCACAACCAGCTTTGAATGTGTATTTGGGGTCATTGTCCTATTGGAACACCCAATAGTATCCAAGTTTCTGATGGTTTAAGGTTATGCTGAAGAATTATGAGAGAGTCCTCCTCCATCATTATTCCATCTACTTTGTGCAATGCACCAGGTCCAGTGGCAGTAAAACGGCCCCAGAGCATGATGCTACCACCACCATGCTTAACATTTGGTACAGTGTTTCTCTGTACCTCTGGTCATTGTGGCCAAACAGCCCGATCTTTGTCTCATCTGGCTATAGAACTTTCCTCCAGCAGGCATTTTCTTTGTCCATGTGGTCAGGTCAAACTTTTGTCAAGATTGAAGGTGTTGATTTTGGAGCAGGTGCTTCTTTCCTGGACGACAGCCTCTCAGTCCATGGTAATATAAAACTTGTTTGACTGTAGATGATGTTCAAGCAGCTTCCAGTTCAGTAGCATGTGCCCTGTGTAACTATCTGAACCAATTTTCTCTCAGCTGAGGATGACAATTTGGGCATTTGTCCAGCAAAGTGGCTTGGCAAAATGGCTCCACTGAAAGCCTAATATTGCTATGACATTCATGTCCATATATGTAAACTTCTGACTGCAACTGTACATATACCAATATTAAGGAAAAGGATCAATCACCGCTGTTTTAGCATCTCTCCAGTAAAAGATCCAGTTTAAGATTTTCTTTTTTTTAAAGCCCTTAATGGATTTCTTCCTTCGTCCATCACTAATAACATCTGCTGAGTGGCAGAACATCATCCATTGAGTGGCAGTCCATTAGCCTGGACCTTTTCCAATTTTCACCTGTCCAGTTTTGGTTAGCTTGTGCCCACTGTAACCTCAGATTCCTATTTATGACTGAGAGAGGTGAAAGCTGATGTGTTTTTTTGCTGTTGTAGCCCATTCGTGTCAACGTTCAACATGTGCTATTGAGGTTCAACTCTCTACAGCTGTAAAGAGTGGTTATTTGAGTTACTGTAGCTTTCCTGTCAACTCAAACCAATCTGACCATTCTTCTCTGACCCAGAGAACTGCCTCACACTGGATGTTTTTTTTTTTTTTCCTTTGTAAACTCGAGACTTGTATGTGTGTGAGAAAGAAATAACTGCATGAATGAGTGGGTGTACAGGTCTTCCAAATTAAAGTAGCTGGTGGGTATGATTACTACTTACTATTCACTGCCTTGGTTGATAGACAACTAAGGTCCTCCTTCTGTTCTGAAAGCTCAGGTTTGGTGCCTAATTTCAAACCAGTTCTTCGCATTTCAACAGCCAAAGAACTGGCTCCTGGCCAGGAAAATAGATTCCAGAGCAGCATCAAAACTTTGCTGGTTTAGAACCAAGAGCCTCTTATGTCAGAGGCTGGGGGTTGTGACCAACAAGGCCAGCTAAAAGTTAAAAGACCACCATTTAAAAAAATAAAAAGAGCTAGTGTAGCGTCTAGTCTGACTAATCCAAAGGAGAAAACAAAAAAGAGATGATGTAGTCCACCATTGTCATTGTTGTGCTTGGCGCTAGTGGAGTTAGAGTGATAGGATAATGGTGGTAGCACCGGCGCTAGCAGCAGGGCTAGTGACTGGGGAAAGCAGACATGTATACAATGACTTGATGGTATGGCTCAGATGGGTTCTTAAAAGGTTTGCAAGTTGAACCAGCACTGAACCAGAACTAGCACCCGGTTCACATTGGTGGAAAGGGGGTAATCGTCTCCTTCTGACAAAGCATAATGAGCAAGATAAACTGGTATCTGTCATCTACTGATCCACACGTCTCTATGGATGGTGGCTGGTTTGTGGCTGAGACATCCACAGCCAGCCTAAAACAAGAAAGACGTATTTGATATAACCTGAGAACTAGTCAAGTTTATTTGTATAGCGCTTTTAACAACAGACATTTGTCGCAAAGCAGCTTTACAGAAAATTAAAGGCTTTAAACATGAGCTAATTTTATCCCTAATAAATTTATTTATCCCTGATGAGCAAGCCTGAGGCGACGGTGGCGAGGAAAATCTCCCTCAGACGACACAAGGAAGAAACCTTGAGAGGAACCAGACTCAGAAGGGGAACCCATCCTCATCTGGGTGATAATAGATAGCGTGATTATAAATAACTTGCTTCTATAACTGTGTCATATAGAGTCACAAAGTATAACTGTGTAACCAGGAAATTCATTATAGTTTTAACATGAAGTCTATTTTGTTGAAGTTATAAACTGTTCATTGATGGAAACCTGAGTGCAAAACTGTTCGTGACAACTGCAGTTCTAAAGTTAGCAAGTCAACTGTAGTCCTCAGCCATACCGGTAAATGCATTGCTTTAAGTGTCCAGAGCCATTTTTCAAGTGCAACTTTTGACTGTCCAAATCAGGCCATCCTCCACAGGGGCAATATGATGAGACTCCAGCCAAACGTAGGGCATCAGGATGGATCAGGCAGGTCTGGAGAGCAGAAGAGGTCAGCACCACTGGTGTTTTAGGATCAACATGTAACTCAACAGAGAGGGACAGACAGAGGGAAGAGATGGGGGGTTGGGAGAAGACACAGATTGTTAGGTACAAGCAGGGACTCTGGCAAGACTAACTATGACAGCATAACTAAAAGGGGAGAGCCAGAAGGTAACACGGACATGAGGGAACCCTGGGACATAAAGCAGCCAGCCACTACACCATCAGCAAACCTGAGTGAATGAGAGTGGGGGAGGGGGGGGCAACAGCATCCATACATCCCAGTTTACCAAAACACTCTATGTCTGAGGACCCTCCAAATGTACTCCTTTACCTAATAAAAACTATTAACAAAAGGCTTGACTAAAAACACATGTTTTCAGCCTAGACTTAAACACTGAGACTTATGGATGAGTAGGTGTGTCCAAACTTTTGCCTGGTACTGTATGTGTTCATTAACATCCCATTTGTCATGCATGAGGATGTAAAAATAAAATTCATCATTATGCTTGTCACTGTAATTTTGGTCCAATGCTGTACATGTAAATTCATCCAACTGTCATATGACATTCCACTCAAAACCTTCTTAGAAAAATTACAATATTGTGTCCTGTCCCTTCCCATGATTTAAATTTGAAAAAGTTAGATTTGCTGCGTATTGCCTAATCCATCTGGACCATAAAATCTTATGTTAGTATTGCCCTTCCAGACCAGTCCAACTTGATTAATATAGAATCAACCTTTTGCCCTCCAGCCGTCCAGATTTTCTATCTGCCAACTTGGAGCGTGAGAATGGTCACAGCAGTTAATAGGATTTGTTGAAGGTACATAGCATAGCAGTAATCATTCAGGAAGGCATAACACTGCACTCCATTTTCTTCCCAGCCCACATTAATTAGAGACATTTTCTTCATCCTTTTTTTTTTTTTTAATTCAGCTCTAAAATACTTCATGAGACTGGAGGGATCTGTTAAATGCAGCCAGGCCCTTAGGCCATTCTTCATCACAGCTGTTGAATTATTGAACAAGTGGAGTGTGTCGCTTATCAGCCATGTTTTTGAGGCCATGTTCTATGGGTTTGCAATGCTGATTTGGAAGGAGGTTCAGATTTAGTCCTTCCATACTTACATGGGTTAATCTATGTCTTGTATGGGTGCACTTTTTAAATGTAAGATATGGACCATCTTCTAGTTTCTGTTCAAATCTTTCAGTTTGCAATTAGTGTTTTGGCACAGATATAGGAAGTAATCAGAAAAGGCACCATTAAGCACAGTTATGGTCATTGTTTATTGTTTCTACATCATGGGTTTGCTTAAATTAAGGGTGTTAGAGAAGTGTACAGGAATTGTTTTTTCTTAGATAGGAATATGACCCTTATGCTATTGTACATTCAATCTAGAAGCAGAAATTGTTTTTCAGTTTGTTCCTCTAGGGGAAACCACTTTTTCTAAGCTATGCTTTTTATAATACAATTTTATCTATTGGATGTTCAAAATAAGGGATGGTGGGTTAACACAAAGCCCATTTTTGGCTGCTGTTTAACTGATATAACCCTACACCAGAAGTTCACCACAGCATGGGCCCATTTTCACCCAGACACTTTACTGCAGGTACAACAGAAGCCCGATGCTTGCAATTCTTGACATCTGATCTTCCCATTAATAAAACACAAAGCTGCCAGCTCTGTTGGTGTGGAATATTTGTGTGTGTGTGCGTGCACATGTGTTTGTGAGAAAGTGATGGGATTTGGGGAGTAGAGCAGATAGAAATAGCCTTCAGCTAAATACAGTATTTTCTCATTTATTTTCCTTTAAATGTCAGAGTTTTAAAAGAAGGTAAACAACTGAGAATAACTTCAATTCCTCAAATTTTTCCCTTAAAAGTGTTTGAGGTTTCATAAGTTGTTTCAAGTTTTTGTTTCAACATCTAATAAATCAGACTTTACAATATTTTTGAAGTCATACTGAATTCTGGACCGTGTCCAGGGAACATTGGTTATGAGGCAGTTATACACCTTGGATCGGACACCATGCACAAATTCACACCTGGGGCAATTTAAAGTAATCAGTCCACTTACCAGCATGTTTTTAGGAACCGGGTCCAGGGATCCATCTGGGCTCCCTGGAGCTGTGAAGTGGCAAAACTGCACCAAGCACCATGTATGGTCCTTATATTCTTTGAATGGATTATACCTCACTTGGAATATACAGAAATGTAACAGCAAGGCTTTGTTTCCAGTCCATCACTTAAGTTCTCACTTAAATTGTACTGATCATGATCAAATAATC
>JAOANJ010000026.1:54884681-54895230 GCA_026413345.1 Ariopsis seemanni | reverse complement strand
AGGCAATAGGTCGAGCGAGGCACAAACAGGCTATCGTAGACTCGGCAGAATCAAAGATGAGAAACAGGAAATCAGGGCTCAGGAACCCAAACAAGGAAATAAGGCTCAGTAATGTGTCAGCAACACAACTCAATACTTCACAAAGTGTGTTTGCACAATTTTTATATAGGCGCGCTGATTGCGCCTTAATCCTGTGCAAATGTGAGTTGTTTATGGCGCATACGCAAGAGTCTGCTTGGCGCGCACGCTGTCTGGAGCGCGCCCGAGAGTCTGTTACATGCACCAAGGTGCACAGGTGTGACACTCTTGCACAAAATTAGTACAAAAATTAATGATAAAATTGTTATGGCATTTTACAAAAAATAAAGAAAAAAATCTGAGTCCTCGACTCCAATTTTCGAGTCTGAATGCAGTTAATGCACGAGTCCGAGTCATAAGTGCTCAAGTCCTTCAAGTCACGAGTCCTTAAAATTAAGGCACGAGTCGGACTTGAGTCCGAGTCCTGGACTTGAGTACTACAAGCCTGGTTACAATGTTCTTAATGTTCTCCAAAGTGATTTTATTAAAGGTTATTAACGTTTGAACTATTATCCACAGTTATAATATTAATTAATCTATATTCTTTAAGATTATAGCATATATTTAAGCATTAAATAGGCATACAAGTATCCGTTACACTTCAACGCTTCAGATGGCAATAAAAACGCTGTCAATAAAATAGTAAAATAAAAAAATTATAAATAAAAAAATAATAATTATTATTATTATTAATATTATTTATAATTGTTCAAAATTACACACAATTTGGTCTGATATAAAAAAACTGCAATAATATATAACAAGTATGGTAAAAACTATACATGATAAGAACTAAACTAAGGAATATAGATTAAATTGATAAAAAACTAAAAGCTAAAGTTTATAGATTAAATTGATAAAACCTATAAATAAAAACTAAACTAAAAGAATATTAATTAAATTGATTTTTGATTATTATTATTAAATAATAATAATAATAATAATAATAATAATAATAATAATAATAATAATAATAATAATGACAATTTTGGGTCATGTATTAAATATATTGTTATTTTTGAGAAGAAATTGCTGATAAATAGTGATGGACCCCTGTATTATCCTGTATTGGAAAATACCAATATAGAAAAAAAGTTAGTACACAAACTCAGTTTGTATGAAAACACGTCTACTATCTGATGACTGACCAACCCTACCATAATAGCAGATTATCTATAAGACACTATGCCATGACATTATATTCCCAAGAATTCAAGGCAAACATGTGTCTCAAGTAAGTGATTAGCATGCATGATGATGATGATGACAATGACGTGTAATGTTATACATTGACTTGCAATGTGTGGCTCAAATTAAGTTCAAACAATGTATCTATGGGATACGGCAAGCATTAGCAAATATAAATTAGCATAATTCTAGATAGTTAGTGTTAACTAGCTGAGTAGTCACCTCAACAGCCTGTTTTTATGAGCAGATATGAAAAACTATGTGTTGTAAATCTTACCCTCCCTTTCATTTGTCCCTACTAATGTTCAAGACTAACCTATGGCCTTAATGGAGAACCCAGAAATGTAAAAATGGTCTATTATCGAAAGGCAAAATCCAGTATTTTGCTAAAGAGGAAGATAAACCAAGCATTCTGCAATTAAGTGAATCTGGATGTCTTTTCTGAAAATCAATTTTACAACAATGAGCATTATAGATGTTATGAGTAAAACAAAAACTTTTTTTTTATGACCAGAGACATGATCTAAGCAAGTGTGGTCATCTAATTGCCTCATTCACAGGAGACTTGGCGCACATGCCATCGAGTCCTGCCAACTGTGCCAGGCTACAGTCCCCCGCCTTGTTAACCAGCCGGCTGCAAAATGTGCTCCTTATTGTGAATTATCAGGGATTAATACAGAGCCAGTGCCCTATCATTTGAGCATCTCTTTCAGATTCATCAGCAAATGGGAGGGCAGGCGATACCACCTAGACAGAGCATCCCTTAACTGGTGAGCTTTCCGTTTGAAGTGCAAATGCTTGTCACTATGGCATTGTGTCCTTTAATTCATTTTATCTGTCCATACTGTGCAAAACATTAAATTACATTTAAAAGGCTTCAAATTGGCCTGGCTTACTTCACTAAATCCATATATCTGTAGCCGCTTATCCTGTTCTACAGGGGCGTAGGCAAGCTGGAGCCTATCCCAGCTGACTATGGGCAAGAGGAGGGATACACCCTAGACAAGTTGGCGGGTTATTGCAGGGCTGACACAGAGACAAACAACCATTCACTCCTATGGTCAATTTAGAGCCACCAATTAACCTAACCTGCATGTCTTTGGACTGTGGGGGAAACTGGAGCAACTGGAGGAAACCCACGCAGACACGGGGAGAACATGCAAACTCCACACAGAAAGGCCCCTGTTGGCCACTGGGCTCGAACCCAGAACCTTCTTGCTGGGAGGCAACAGTGCTAACCACTACACCACATGGTTAGAAAGTTGCTTAAATAAAAACAATTCACATTAAAAAATACTGTATATACTGTACATGACCTATTTAGTCCTTGGTTTTGTGAGAAAACTACAGTATTAATGCAATCTACAATGGTACTTTCTAGCATTAAAATTAATAACATTAATTTTTTTTGCCCAAAAAAAAAAATATTCCAAGGAAATAACCACATAGGATCTGTTGTATTCCCTAATTTTGCAAAACATGTGATTTTGTAAAATATATTTAATAGACTTTCTCAAAGTAGATGCGTCATGGTATGGTATTAGCAGAAACATTAATTAGAACACCCCACACACACACACACACTTTAGTCATAGTAGTATCTGATGGGTTTTCCAATAAGCAGGTCCTTTTTTTTTTTTTTTTTGCATTGACTGTAACTTTTGGCTTAATAACAAAACTATTATGTCAGTCATGACATTTCAACCTACCTGAATCCCAACAGCTACCACAAAAATAAAACATCCCAACAGTTTAGGAGAAAGCAGCCAGGTATTGTGCTTCTTTAATTGTCCTGTGTGCTCACATTTGGAAACTGCACGAGAGTCAAAGGAATTATATGTGTACAGGTCCAAATAAAATATGATGCTGCAATTAAATTATACATGGTAATAACAATAACCATATGACAATTCAATTAAATTAAAATCAATGTTTAGACACAATTAGGTTATTTTAGCTGTTATCTACCTGCCTATACTTAATATATGATAACATTTGTAGAAATGTAATTCTGACCTGCCATTGTACTTGTGGAGCTAGTCGTCTCTCAGCTCTGTGAAGCACACTATCTCAGAGGCAAAGTTTTGTTTTCTCTGAATGATTACTTTCACTTTCATTTCCTCTCCAGAAGCAGCATTTACACAAAAGAGGTCAAGCCAATGAATAGATGTGATTTCTGCTTGTCATGCCAGCTTTGGAATCCACCCAAAACTCCACTTCCCTGAACACAATGCAGAGTGCAACCCCAATATCACATTACATGGGCACATTCACATTCACCTGAATACTAATCATGTGTACCTGTTCACAATCACACCTCTCACTATATAAGCAGACTTTGGACATGCTTCAGTTACCACCAATGCTCAGAGTGTAATTACCTTACTTACTAAGCTTTGCATCCTGGTTTTGACCTGGTCATGCTGTTTCACAAGTTTGGATTTCTGCTTTTATCTGTGTTGTTCTGTTTGCTTATCATCTGACCTTAAGCCTGAACCTGATTCATGAGTCTGCTTCCTGATTTGGATCCATTTATCAGTGTTTTTAATAAAACGCCCAAACCTACATTTGCATCCATCTCGACTCAGTCTTCTGGCACTGCTGTGTTGAGCACAAAATAAAAAAAGAGGAAAAGAATGAGGAAAAATATTTACTTGGGTCTCCCTTTTTCTTTAAAGCTATACTGCCTTTCAGAATTTTCAAGTTTAGGTCATTAAAAGAATTTTCCCTGACACCCAATTATTTTTGTTTAGTGGACTGAAAGCTACTAAATTCAAATCACAGACTTCCAATTTTATTAGGCTTTTTTAATAGAACAATTAATGAATTTAGGACCACATGGCCCTAAATTTGCCGCTATTTTTTTTTCTGCTTCACTGTGACCCAATTCAAGATATTATGTCATGTGGTGGGCTTTCCCCATTCATGCAAGGCATTGTGGGATACAAATTTGTAACAGAAGAGAAAAATGGAAGACATAAGTGTGCGAATGAAACATGAAAGATTGACTACAGTAACGGAAAGCGAGAGGAAAAGACGTTATGTTGCGAAGGAAAGGAAACGCAGGACCAAACGAATAAATATCGGCAGTCAGCAAGCACCTTGGTGTGATCAACTGTTTGTTTAGCGACAGAATGCTAACTCTCAGTGCACAGTTAAAGTAAACCTGTAGATGGCAGTAATGCAACACTGGATGCCAGCTGCAATGCAACCCAAAAGAAGAAGGAAAAGAAGAAGCAGGCAAACCTTCGCATGCGCACACTGGACTTCCTCTGTCTGGCTGACTGCGCGAAGCGAGCAATTTCATGCGCATAATTTGCGAGGGAATCCCCTCAAATTAAATAACTTCCCAGCTGCACAATGGCCTGGGTTTTTTTTTTTTTAGATATTGCAGAAATAAACATACATCGCAATGACCAAATTTCAGAGGGAACTAAATTTAACTGATTTTATGAAATCGAAAGGCAGTGTATCTTTAAGTTCATCCCAGATAAGGATTCTGGTGCAAATATGCTTGAATTTAGACATACTCTATAAGGGTCTAATGAAAAATTAACTAAAGGTGTTCTTAAGCAAGTGTATTTAAGATTTTTACAGCAATTAATTTACTCTCATCAATTTCACTATGGTATCTAACTACCCAAAACATCTCCAAATTAGCCAGCAAGGTTTCAGACAATTTTAGGCAGACTGACTTCATGTACCATTGCATTTTATACATCCACCTCCATGCCAACAGATTATTTGGAAGGTATACCAGAAAAAAGATTTTTCTGTCAGTTAACCACAAACATAAGCACCCGAAGTTTGTGAAATGCTACGACAACTTGTTTGAACACTTTATTAAAATTTTATTAAAACTTTATTAAACTGGTGTCTGGCATTGATGAAACAATGCAACTGTGTGTCATCAGCATTACAGTGAAAACTAATATTTACAAATAATTTTACTCCGAGGTTACATCCATAGGGAAAAAAAGAAAGCAGTGACCCTAAAACAGAACCTTGTGGAAGATGTTGTGGAACACCAACATTTATTTTAGCATGCATAGAGAAATCACCATTTATATCTGCAAACTGATAATCAGTCAAATAAGACCTGAGCCAGAAGACGGTTGTTCACTTAATTCCAACAACATTTTCTAGTCTATCAAGGAAAGTAATATGATCAATGGTGGCAAAAGCTGCACTAAGGTCAAGCACAGAAGCATGGAGACACAACCCTGATGAGAGGCCAGGCCATTTACTACTTTAATCAGCACTGTCTCAGTACTATGATGAGACTTAAATCCTGATTGATAAATTTCAAGAATGTTCTTCTTATGCAGGTACGAGCATAACTGCTGTGCTACAACCTTTTCTAAGATCAGTATGAGTATAAAGCAACTGTCATATAATAACAAAATATGACAGTTACAAATCATTATACAGCTTAAAGATCCATGCGTCCTTGTCATTTTTGCCATTAATCTGGAAATAATTGTTCCCATATTAGGGTACAAAATAGCTTTTATACTGTCTGGCACGGATTAAAAAAAAGTTTTAGTACATGGCTACTTGGAATTGTGACTTGATTGTATTGCAGATACTGAGATATGCCCGCCATTTTTTAAGTAATAAGGTTTTAAAAAATTAACAAAATAATGTGGGATTGAGCTGAAGAGTTTACTGTATAAATCTGTAGGTTCTAACTTAAGCTTTTTCACTTGTGACATGAATGCAGTGAAAAGCAAGCTGGGTGAGTTCTGCTGGATTTTAACAGGGCGGGAACTCTGTGCATCGACATAATAACATACTGTATTCCCAGACTGCACTGTAGACTACATGTAAAGGGTGTGCGCCATGTTCACAAGCCAAAATGATAAGATTCTGCAGCAGGCTTACTGCATACACACGTGTCGGCTGTCTGGCTACTGCTCGTATTCATTAATAGGGTATCCCTGGACTTACTAAACCCTGTGTATGCACATGGTACATGTGCCATTTTGGGGTTGAGCCTCACTTTGATTTTTATGACAGCAGTTGGATAGGTCTGTGTGAGATGTTGATTTTTGCAACGGGTGTGAAGAAAATCTCCTTGAAATCCAGTCTTGGGAACTAAGGCTTATTATAGGACTTCTTCACATGCAATTTACACAATCATTGTATCGTTCTCTCAGTTTATTAGACTCAGGAGCTCAAATTGCAGTTACTAGCTTTGTATTACAGACATGCAACTCTTGCAATCTTTGTTTATAGTTGTGGCAGCAGGGGCGTGGCCAAGCGTCAGTCTGTGACCGGAGGGCGGAGTCAGGGAAGGTAAGTGGCAGAATCACTGCACCTGATGTCTATTAACGTCTGTTTGTGTGTCTTCCCCAGTGACCGCGCCCTATATATGGAGAGAGAGAGTAGAGGAAGGGAGCTCTCTCCCCAACCAGATGACTTATGTGTGTGTGTATGTGTGTGGCTGGGAGAGTGTGTTAAACGCTGAAAAGTGTTACAATAAAGAGTTTTTGGAACTCAGTTCTGGCCTGCCGTACTTTTGTGCTCCACCCACCTGCTTTGAGTGTTACAGTATGCTATAACATATTGTCCCAACATGTCACAGAAGACATCATTGATTAAACACTGGAATACACTGGGAGCACAAGAAAGCCCATATGGCATTACCAAATATTCGAAGTGCCCTGAGGTGGTACTGAAGGCAGTCTTTCACTCATCACCTTCATGAATTCTGACTAGGTTATAGGCACTCCTCAGGTCCAATTTGGTGAAGATGCAGGCTTCTCTAAGCTGCTCTAGGGCAGACAGTACGAGTGGAAGTAGATGGGGCATTTAACGGTGACTTGATTTAATCCTCGGTAATCAATGCATGGACACAGACCTGCCCCTTTCTTTTCTATAAAGAAAAAGCTTGTGGATGCTGGAGAAGTGGATGGGTGGATGTAACCTTGTTTCAATGCCTCTTGAACATATTCTTCCTGTTCCTTGATGGATAGCAGGTAGATGCGATTGCATGGAGGGGTCGTACCTGGGAGGTTTATGGCACAATTGTATGGGTGGTGAGGAGGTAGACCATTGTCTTTACCCTTGCTGAATACTTCTTTGAGCTTATGATAAAAGACAGGAACATGCTCAGTGCCCCCAGGCAAGGGGCCGTCAATGGCCATGGATGCCAGGGTGACTTGTGGAAGTTGCAAGCATTGGTGAAAACAGGAAGATGACCACTGCAGGATTTCTCAATGTCACCAGAAGATGAGAGGCTTATGTTGTTGTAGCCAGGGGAACCCCAGAACCACGGCCTGACGCGCAGTATGGGTGACAAACAGGGAAATTTGTTCAACAGGAAGGGCGCTGATTTGAATCTTTATGGGTGCACTGCATGTGGAGGCGAGCCCTTCCCCTATGGGTCTGCCATCAATGGCTTTTAGGCTTACTGGGCCTGGGAGTCCTTCTGTGGGCAGGTTGAGGCTCTGGACGACCTTATGATCAATGAAATTGCCCTCTGCCCTGGAGTCTATGAGGGCAGAAAGAACATGGGTAGAGTCTGAGAGTCTCAATAAAACATGAAGCTTGAGAGATTGTGGAATACGTGTCTGGCTATGACTCAACAGGCTGTTGGGGCTAGATTCAGGTCACCCACCTCATAGCTTTGCCGATGAGAAGGTTAATGAATTGGGCGATTTTCTGTTCTTCAGTGGTGCCTGTTAAGGTAGTGAAGTACAGCAAACATTGGAGGAGAAAGCCTTTACATTCCAATACCTCTCCGGAGAATTTGTCTGGTTGAGGAACCATCATTGCGGCACTGGCTGATGACATGGGATGTGTCAGGAGGGCCTGTGAGACAACAGCAGTTAATTGTAACATTCAGGTATTTAGTTCAGGGCGGCATGGTGGTGTAATGGTTAGCACTGTCGCCTCACAACAAGAAGGTCCTGGGTTCAAGCCCAGTGGCCAGCAAGGGCCTTTCTGTGTGGAGCTTGCATGTTCTCCCTGTGTCTGCATGGGTTTCCTCTGGGTGCTCCGTTTTCCCCCACAGTCCAAAGACATGAAGGTTAGGCTAATTGGTGGCTCTAAATTGACCATAGATGTGAGTGTGAATGGTTGTTTGTCTCCGTGTTAGCCCTGCGATGACCTGGCGACTTGTCCAGGGTGTACCCCGCCTCTTGCCCATAGTCAGCTGGGATAGGCTCCAGCTTGCCTGCGACCCTGTAGAACAGGATAAGCGGCTACAGATAATGGATGGATGGATGGGTATTTAGTTCTCTTACCATCTGCTGGTGTTCTTCCAACAGTCATCCTTGTGCATTCAGAGCAGTTTGCTTCACTTCCTCTGCTGCATCCATAATGGTGAAGTATCCTATCAGAATGCAGGCACTTACTGATTCATGTGCAGGGGAGAGTGGGTGTGTCGCAAACTGGCAGCCAAATCCAAATCGTGATTCAGAAGTCATAGTCAATGTCAGGCAAGGGTTGATTGATGTGCGAACGTGATATCAGAGGGTAAACAAAAGTTGAGGTCAGAAACAAACAGAAACAAGGTCAGGTACATGGGAAACTATCACTGGAATAAATGGCTCAGTAAGATTAGGTGTAGAATGCTGAGCGATACTTTGCAAAGTCTGTCTGTCAGAGTCATGCTTAGATGGGTTGATTACTGGGAAACTAGGAACAGGTGTATTGTCAGTACTCAGGGGAGGAGGGGCGCTGGGAATTGTAGTCCATCATGGCCATGTTTGGAGGCCACGCTGAACTGAGATCATCCGTGCTATTACTGACAGTTTGTGTTATCTTGTTAGCTTAGGTTATCCAGTTAGTAATAATGAATATGCATGTACATACCATTGTATTAAAAATGGTGCCTGAAAATATTATTATTATTATTATTATTATTATTATTATTAAGTAGTTCCTCCATGATAGTATGAAATAACCCAGCTAAATGACCCAACCTACGCAGCCCAGTGACTGGGTTAAGCCAATAACTGAGCACATAATTTTATGTAGGGTTGCACAGTGGTGCAGTGGTTAGGACTGTCTTCTCAGCCGCCTGGGGCCCCTTTCTGTGTGGAGTTATCATGTTCTCCCTGTGACTGCATGGGTTTCCTCCAATAGTCCAAAGACATGTGGATTAAGTCAAATGGCTACTCTGAATTGCCCATAGGCATGAATGTGAGTGTGAATGGTTGTTCGTCTCTGTATTAGTCCTGCGATAGATTGGCGACCTGTCCAGGGTGTACTCTGCCTCTCGCCTGAAGTCAGCTGGGACTGCCGCCATTGGCTTCCCCTGTAACCTTGATGGATAAGTGATATAGATAATGAATGGATGTATAATTATATGTATATTACTGTAACTTATATAATCAGTTGGAAAACTGTGTCCAGCTTGGCATCAGTGTAAATGAGGGAAAACAGTTGAAAATCCATCTCCCAATTTTTTAGGAAAAGACTTTCCATTCAGTAATTTGCTGGAAACAACTAAAACATCTCCAAATCAATAAAAATGTTGTCATTTATTGTAAATTCATAAAATTTGTAATTACTATAAAAAATTGCTGTTAAAAAAAAAACCCTACCAACATTAAGGAGTGTCCTGAATGCAGGAAATCCAAAGTGGCTGACTATTATCATTGTGTTTTCAGATATGATTCAGAAACTACAAAGACCCAGAGATGACTCTCTCTCTCTCTCTCTCTCTCTCTCTCACACACACACACACACACACACACACACACACACACACACACACATTTTTGCAGTTGGATAATAAGGGTGTTACTGGGAAACATCTGAGCAAAAATGTCAACCTTTCAAACAGAAATGCTCTCATAGCATAATGACAAAACAAAGAATCTGGGTTTTAACTGTTGAAAGCTTGGGTGGTCCATGCATTCATTTAGACTGACCTCACTATTGCCACCCATCTTGGGTCATTCTTTTTCCTTCAGGGACCAGCACTGACCCTTGCCATTCAGTGAAGAAGCAAGTGTTGTGTGTAGCCTAGTGCTCTATGTAAACGGTCTGACACGAATGTTTGGGCTGCTTTATAGGAACATCTGCAGCAGCTGCCCTATAAATTCCCAGTGTTGAGAGAGCAGAGGCAGAAAGTTTCATTTTTGTATTGCAGTGTACCATGGCGGAACAGACATCTCAAGCAACCTCCAGGTCACTCCAGATCTTTTTTTTTCTTTTGTTCTTTTTTTTTGTTCCAGGGGTGGAGGGTGAGGGGTGCATTGGAGGGAAAGAGGGTGTTTGTTTGTAAGAGAAGGAAAAATAACAAAGATAGGGATTTTCTAAATTGGCA
>JAOANJ010000026.1:53981047-53991683 GCA_026413345.1 Ariopsis seemanni | reverse complement strand
GGCAGAAGCTTGATTCTGTGGTCAGCGAACCATTTTTGTGTTGATTTGGACATATGCTTCAGATCATTGTCCTGCTGAAAGATTCAATGATGACCCAGTTTTAGTTTTGTGGCAGCTAGATCTTGATTTAAAATGTCCTGGTATTTCATGGAGTCCATGATGCCATGTACTCTAACAAGGTTTCCAGGGCCTTTGGAGGAAAAACAGCCCCAAAACATCACAGAACTTCCACCATATTTAATTTTATTTGCTACATGATACTGGGTTCATATATTCAATATATATTCATTTATTCAATATTTCACACAAAATTTAAATGAAGAAAAATCATGACTGTTGCAAAAATTTATTTTCACATTGTTTTATTTTATTAATTATGATAGACAATAATCTGGGGAACCCATAGCCTAATGGTAAGAGAAGCAGCTTTGAGACTAAAAGGTTGGTGGTTTGATTCCCTAGACCAGCAGGACTGGCTGAAGTGCACATAACCCCCAGGCTCCTCTGGGTATGTTGCTCTGAATAAGAGCATCTGCTCAATGTGTGTAATGTAATCATAATGGGCAATATTTTGATATGTGTTTTTGAGGGGGTGGTGTGGTGTTCTATCTTTAATAAAACAACCTCGAGACCGCAACACAGTTAACGTACTTTATTCTCTTCTTCTTTTCTCCTACTCAACACACTACTCATGTACTACATCTGTACTTGTGCTGTAGCGCCCTCAACAGTTCAATAATGGGAACAAGACACAACATTTCCCCCTTTCTTGAAGAAACTACTTCAGTAGAATATAAAGTAGAGGTTAAATCAGTATGATCAACTAACTGTTATCATTAGAATGAATAACTCATTACCAACAACTGGACATTATAAAAGTAAAACCATTATAACCCAGTTTCGTGTAAAACATAAACACTTACACTGTAGTATCAATCACTGTAAAATAACCATATAGCACTGGTGGCAGACTGAAACTTAAAGTTAAACATTGCATGAAATTAGATAATCCATTACCACCATAGTCATTAACTCAGGCATTAAAATGATTTCTAGCAGTTTTCTGCAACAGAACAATATCAGTATACAGTTTCAACATGACAGCATTCTTTTTTTCTTTTTTTCACAGAACATTCAGTATTTTTTTTTTCAATTGCATTTGCACAAATCATTTTTCTCCTGTTCACCTTCCCCTTACAAAGTCTGCTAACCACGGTGGTGGGTTTCTGACTCTAAGGTTCCATCTGGGACCCGGTTCTTGTGCCGCCTGTTCATGGTCAGGCAAAGTAAGTTCATCCATAATCTCATTGTCATTGTCCTCACTGGTGCACACCAGAGCTTTCTTGGGAAAGTGTGCTAGCTTTGAGGCATTCCATTTCCGACCATCACTGAGAAGGTAAGTACTGGGTCCAACCCTCTCCATGACTGTCAGAGGTTCTGTGAATCTGGATGATCCTTTGTAGACATGCTCAGGTCTCTTAACTCGTACTGTATCACTGACTTGGAAGTTGGGTATTTTTGCTCCCCTTTTGTTGTCAGTGTACCTCTTAGTCTTCTGTTGCTTTTGTCTCACAGTCTCTTTAACTTGCTCATGTGAAGTAACTGTGTGTGAGACAGGAAGGGTGTTTAATTTTGTTCGCATCTTCCTATTTCTCAGCAACTCAAATGGAGCAGCTCCTGTAGTAGCATGTGGTGTAGCACGATAGATCTGTAAGAACTCTGTCACTGCTCATTTCCAAGGTTTGTGAGTCTTTTCAGCAGTCTGTAGGCACTCTTTCAGCACCCTATTGAATCTTTCAATTGCTCCATTTGCCCTTGGGTAGTAGACACTGGAACGCAGATGCCTAATCTCTCTCTCTCAGAAAGTTTGCAGATTCATGGGAAGTAAATTGACATCCATTGTCAGAGACCAGGCAGGTAGGATTTCCTTCATGACTGAACACTGTAGCTAAAAACGAGTAATCACCTCTGTGGTGACTGTGGAAGCGAATGCTACTTCTGGCCACTTACTGTAATAGTCTGTGAGAGTGATGGCATAATGACAGTCCCATGTGGCACGCTCAAAAGGACCTGTTATGTCAATGGCCACCTTTTCCCATGGCCCATCTGGTAGTTCCACAGGAGTAAGTGGTGCAGGTGCAGTCTTTACTGTTTTGTCACTGTATTGGCAAGATACACATGAGGCTATCTTAGACTCAACCAATCTGTCCATTTTTGGCCACCAGTACAACTCACGCAGTCTCTACTTAGTACGCACCACTCCCTGGTGCCCATCATGTGCCAAGTCCACCACTTTGGAACGTAGTGATGCAGGCACAATCAAGCGGTCAGTACCATACCTCTCATGACAAGTGCATTATCTACGGCCAATTCATCTCGCACTTTGAAGTATGCAGTTAGTTCCTGTGTCACATTCTTTCTGCATTTTGGCCAACCTTTCTCTATCTGCTGTCGTAATTGAGTCAACTCAGGGCAGGTTTCACATGCAACAGTGAACTCAGGCAAAGACATGGCATGCAAAGAGTCCATGAAGACAGTAGCCACTATGTCAGGTTCCATTTCAGCCTCTCCGGCATTAGGCAGTGGTAGCCTGGACAAACAGTCAGCAGTCACATTCTGTTTACCAGGGCGGTAAGCTACGTCATAAGAGAAACAGAGCAGACGTGCTGACCACCGTGCAACTTGCAGTCCAGCACGGCCTGTGCCTTTGGATGTAAGCAATGTAGTGAGAGCTTGATGGTCTGTGCGTAGAACAAAATGGTGTCCTCATAAGTACGTTCTCCACCTTTCTACTGCCCACACACATGCAAGTGCTTCCCATTCAACAGTAGAATATTTTCTTTCAGCAGGAGAAAGTGTCCGGGATGTGAAAGCCACTGCTCTCTCTGTGTTGTCTGCATGTAACTGGCTAAGTACACCCCCCAGTCCATAATCAGATGCATCAGTAGTAACATACAGTATGTTGGCAGTGCAGGATCATATAGTGCTAGTGCAGGGCTCTCAACTATCAGTCTTTTAATTTCAGAAAAACTGTGTTCGGCCACAGCAGTCCATTTGAACTGCCATTCAGTAGACTCCCTGAGTATAGCCCGCAGTGGTTCAATTTTGGTAGAAAAATCAGGGATGAATTTACTGTACCATGATGCAAGGCCTAAGAATGATCGCAAAGAGGATATATCATGTGGAGCCGGTACATTGGCCACGGCTCTGATCTGATCTTGGTCTGGCTGCAGACCATCCTTGGATATAGTGTGGCCTAGAAAACATAAAGATGTCTGGTTGAACTTACATTTCTGCATGTTCAGTTTCAGTCCCGCCTCGTTCAAGGCATGGAGCACCCTGCGCAAATTGGCATCATGCTGCTGTTGCATGGCTCCATAACAAATCACATCATCAAGATAGGCCTGCACTCCTGGTAGGCCTGTAAGTATGATTGACATCATTTTTTGAAAACAGGAAGGTGCTGAAGCAAGGCCAAAAGGGACGCGGCAAAAACGGAAAAGTCCCTCGTGTGTGATAAATGCAGTTATATCACGGCTATCTGGGTGTAGTAACATTTGATGATAAGCAGAGGCAAGGTCGATGGTTGAAAAGACTGTGGCTCCTCTCAATTCAGAGAACAGCTCGTCCATGTAGGGTAAAGGGTGGCAGTCACTGACAATGGCTTTGTTGGGCTCCCTGAGGTTCACACACATCCTCAGTTTTCTTCCATCCTTTCTCTGAGTCACAACGATAGGGGAGACCCATGGAGATGCATCAATATGTTCTATAATGCCCTTTTCCTGAAGGTCTTTAAGCTCATCAGACACAGCCTGCCTCACCGAGAATGGAAGCCTTCTGAGTTTTTGCTGTACTGTCACAGCATCTGGTTTAAGTTGGATCTTGTGCACAAATCCTTTTGCACATCCAATCTCCTGTACCTGAACCTCAGAAGCAGCCAGTGGTGTTGCACAAGGTGTTGCAGGTATTTCCTGTACAATAGGAGGACCCTCAGAGCCGGTAGTTGAAAGGACTTTGGCGCCCTCAATATGCATGTGTAGCGCTGCAACTAAATCCAGTCCCAGCAGAGCAGTGCCTGACTTTACCACTATGAATGAACCTGCGGTTGAATGTCCATCATGACTAATTGTGGCATGCATGCACCCTTTAACGGGTATTTTCTCTTTTGAATAGGTGAAAAGATTCACTGTAGGCTTAAAAAGCTTACATGTAGGAAAGTAACTCTGGTAGATGCTCTCTGGTATAATAGTAACAGATGAACCTGTATCTACTATGAGTTCAACATTATGGGAATGTCCATTTGCATCAACATGCACAGTACAGAGTATTTTATCTCGCCCAGCATCCGTCATGTAAAGCACAGTCAGTTCATTTATAACTATCTCATGCACATCCTTTTGTGCAGACCGACACACTTTGGAAAAATGTACAACTTTTCCGCATGAATTGCAGGCTGATTTGGCAGCAGGGCATGAAGGTTTATTTGCCAGATGATTTGTAGATCCACAACGGTAGCATGAGCGACCAGCCGCGTTCGTTCGGGCTGCAGCAGGCACGGTTTGTGAAGCAGGATTCTTTTTGTCTTTTTGGCGGTTTCGTTTCGGCTGCCTATTTATAACTCTCACCGACGCAGAAGCATTAACAGTAGAACTTGTAGTACTGTCGGAGAGAACGCCAGCATTCCGTAGTCCAGTCTCAATTTGCAGAGCCATCGAAACAGCTTTGTCTAAAGACAAGTCCAATTCTAGCAAGAGTCTGTCTCTTATGTGAGCATTAGCAACTCGCTCTATGAGTTGGTCACACAGCATTTGCTCTTCCATTTCACCAAATGCACACAACGCAGCTACCTCTCGCAGCGCGGCCATGAACTGATTAACCGACTCATCTGGTCGTTGTGCCCTCTGGCGAAATTTATGACGTTCCGCAATCACATTTACTTTGGGAACAAAGTGTAGCTTTAGTGCATTCACGGCAGATTCATATGTTGTACCTGTCTTTGGTAAGGAGTAAAACAGTCTTTATCCCTCAGTGCCAAGTGCATGGAGAAGAACTGCGCACTTTCTTTCCACAGGCCACTTCTCTCCGTCGGCATCGATGACCAACATGTAGTTCTCGAACATTTTCAGCCAAGTAGGGAACGAGATAGCAGGTTCGCCAGGGCAAGGCATGAACAGTGAAGGTAAAGGCACAGTAACAGCCATCCTCGTCGCCAAAAGTGTGGTGTTCTATCTTTAATAAAACAACCTCGAGACCGCAACACAGTTAACATACTTTATTCTCTTCTTCTTCTCTCCTACTCAACACACTACTCATGTACTACATCTGTACTTGCCCTGTAGCGCCCTCAACAGTTCAGTAATGGGAACAAGACACAACAGGTGGGTCGCAATTTCTCAGAAACCTTGAGTATAATTTTTGAATATGTGTAGCTGACAAGAGTCAAGGTTGTAATCAGTGTTTTAATAACTGCTAGTTTAAAGGTTTTAAGTACATAGCCATGCTAAGAGAAGTGTTTATTATTAATAGAGATTTGATTGCTTCTGATTTGATTGCTATTCATTTGTTTAAGAAACTGTGTATGTAAGGGTTCCAGTGCACAAGTTGATTATTTTGAGAGGAAATCAGTGACATTAGTCTGTTAGATTGGATCTGATCACTCTACTTGTGTTAATTATATTCTTCTCAACAGAATTAACAATTTGTCTCACCCCAAGTTAATACTCTCAATTTTCTAATATTTTCAATTTTGTCATAAAAAATCACAAGATCAACCGCTACTAGATTCAATCTATATTTGTGCTTCAGATTTGGTCTATTTCCTAGTTAACTTTGTTATGGTATTAAATGAGAATCTAGGATTATTTCCTATCTTCTATTAGGGTGTTGACATATGCTTAGGGTGGTGAGATATGCCTGAAATTTTGTGTAGTTAAGAAGATTCTTCTTCCATGTGGGGTGTATGGGGTAACTGGGAGGGAGAGTAACTCTGCAGCAGGGGCTTGTCATGCCCTTTCAAGGGTACTGTAGCTCATCCTGCTTTGGATCCTACCTGGCACTCAGCTCTCACCTGTGGCTCCATGAAGCTGTAGCATGTGCAGTGGCAACACCCCAGGCATAGCGTTATGGAGCGCTTATGGCACAGCAAGATACTATGGGTGTCGTGGTCATCTACTGCAGCTGAAGAAGTCTCTGGTCATAACAGCTCTTTCGTACCACCGGAACCTGACTTCCTAGGCTAAGAGAGTGGGACTGCCCCTGTGCATCGACTTTCCCACTTTAATCACTTCCTGCACAAGTTTTCTATGTGCAATCTCTCATCTCTCATGCTCTGTTATCTTCAAAGCCCTGTGGTGATGGGGAAGGGGTGAAGCAACAGGTGGAGGTGACCACTGGGAGTTGTAGTCTTAACCCTGCAGGGCTGGTGACAATAGCTGCTCTCTTATCTCTGACCCCGGGATGATAGAGGAGTTTGGTCTTCTCCCAGGTGACTGACCAGCCTATTTAAGGTAACATTGCTCACCATCACAGGAGGGAAGAGATTAGAAAAGGTGTCTCAAACATTGCTCGTCCCTACCCTAATTGGCTAGCTGTGGCTGGCAGTTCTACCAACACAGTGGTCAAAATCAACAAATAATAAGGAAACCTACAAAAAAGAAAACTATGATCTTTTGTGCATGGAACGTCTGTACAGTGATGGACAGGCAACCTCTGCAAGACCAGAGAGGAGAACAGCCCTTCTAGCAAGAAAACCGGTTCGATACAGAGTAGATATTACCACATTGAATAAAACCAGGCTTGCAGGGGAAGGATCTATTGCTAAACCCAAGGGCAGCTACACCTTATTCTGGAAATGCAAGGCCCAGAATGAGGACAGAATTCATGGAGTGGGACTTGCCATTAAGACAACACTTCACAACCAGTTATGATACCTCCTGTCTCCATCAATGAAAGCCTGATGAAACTGCGATTCCCCCTTAACTCCACACATCATGTTACAGTCATCAGCGCCTACACTCCCACCCTGACTAGCAGCAATGAAGCAAAGGAAGCTTTCTATGAGGATCTTGATGACCTTGGGAAGGACACCCCCGCTGAAGACAAACTCATCTTGTTGGGTGACTTTAATGCTAGAGTTGGCACTGACTACAGAAACTGCAAAGATGTGCTCAGCCTGCATGGTACAGGGAAAATGAATGCCAATGGTCTCCTGCTTCTAAGCCTCTGTGCTGAAAATGAACTAACCATTACCAACATCCTCTTCAGACAAGCAGACAAGTATAAAACAACTTGGATGGACCCAAGGTCCAAGCAGTGGCACCTACTTGATTATGTGATTTGCTGCAGCCATGACATCAAAGACTGTAGAGTAACCAGAGCCATGTGAGGAGCTGAGTGCTGGACCAACCACTGTCTGGTCAGATCATGTTGCACATCATCCCCAACTGTCAGAAGAAGTCCAAGCCTGTCTCAGGCCATCTTTCAACATGGAGAAACTGAAGGATTTGGACCTGTGCAAACAATTCACAACCAATCTGGATGACAGACTGAGCTCCCACAGACCCCTGTCTGGGAGTGTGACACAGAAGTGGGATCAGTTCAAAACAGCAGTGAAGGAGGCAGCCCTGCTGATGCTTGGACCAAAAAAGAGAGTGCATTAGGACTGGTTTGATGAGAATGATGAAGCCATCTCACAGCTTCTCAAAGAAAAACAAAAGGCCTTTACAGCATGGCAGAATGACATGTCCTCCACCTCAAAAAGGGACCGGTTCAAGCAACTTCAGAGCTAGGCTCAAGGTGAATGCCGCTGCATGCAGGATGAGTGGTGGAGCAAGAAGGCAGATGAAGTCCAGCATTATGCTGATACTAAGAACTCCAAGATGTTCTTTAACTTCATCAAGGCAGTGTATGGGCCATCTAAACCTAGCATGACTCCACTGCTGTCAGCCAGTGGGACACTGTTGAAAGAAAGAAGCACTATCAATGAGAGGTGGAGGGAAAACTTCAGCACTGTTCTCAACAGACCATCCATGGTCAGCACAGAACCCCTGAACCATATACTGTGGAGACCCATGGTAGACAGACTTGACCTCCCTCCAACCTTGCAGGAGGTCAGGAAAGCCATCAGCCAGATTAGTTTTTGTTTCTTTATTTATTGAGGGTAACACTTAATATCTAAAGATAATCTACACGCAGCCCTCATCAAAATCTTAATAAACCAAACAAACTAAAAGAAAGTACAAAAAACCTAACTTGAGTATAAATATGAGTTATAAAATACTAATTTTCTGAAATACTAAAACTAGTTAATCTTCTGCAGAACACACCGAATGATTTGCATAATTTAAGATCATGGGGAAGACTGTTCCAGGTTTTAGCAGAGCTAAATGCAAAAGTTCACTGACCAAATCCTTGTTTAAACTTTGGAAGAATCAAATTGAGTGCCGAATTTCAGGTTTCCTTTGTATGAATTTGGTAAAAGAGCTTAAATTTATCTCTTATGTAAGAGGGACACTGCCCATTTAAAGCTTTAAACACCAGCTTTGCTTTCGCTCGTTTTACTCTCTCCTGAAAAGGAATAAAATGTTCAGTTTCTTAAATAGCTCTTTCGAGTGCGCATCCCAACTGGCATCTATTATAACACGAGCTGCACATTTCTGCAAGAGTAGCATGATGT
Source organism: Ariopsis seemanni (assembly GCA_026413345.1). Classification (NCBI taxonomy): domain Eukaryota; kingdom Metazoa; phylum Chordata; class Actinopteri; order Siluriformes; family Ariidae; genus Ariopsis; species Ariopsis seemanni. Next base: position 53,983,009 of record JAOANJ010000026.1, on the reverse strand, counting down.
TTCCATTTGCTGCTGATGAATCTCCCCAAACGGTTGCCCCATAGTCCATTACCAGTTGTATAACTGCATTGAAGTATGCTAGTCGCGCTTGCCTTGTCAAAAACTTTCTAGTCCTCATCAGCAAGCCCAGTCGCTTTGAAACTTTAGCGCTTGTCTTTTCGGCATGTATGGACCATGATATGCATGATAATAATGGGGCAATCCCCAAACGGTTGCCCCATAGTCCATTACCGGTTGTATAATTGCATTGAAGTATGCTAGTCGCACTTGCCTTGTCAAAAACTTTCTAGTCCTCATCAGCAAGCCCAGTCACTTTGAAACTTTAGCGCTTGTCTTTTCGGCATGTATCTGTCTGTTAATCAGTCAGTCAATCAATCAATCAATCAATCAATCAGTCTGTGTCTGATAATCAATCTGTCTGTGGCTGTTAATCAATCAAATCAATCAATCAATCAGTCTGTCTGTATCTCTGATAGTCAACCTGTCTGTCTATCAATCCGTTTGTTGGTCGGTCGGTCTATCTATCTACTGTATCTAAGTGCCAGTCCTTCAGCTAGCAGTGTTACTGTTTGCCAGCTGACCTGTAGGTAAACATGACACTAATAATATTTTTGACTCATGGTGTACAGTGTCCTCATATCGCACAGCTATGACACCCGACTGTTTCCCAGGACACTGAGCCTCTATCTCAGTAATAACAAGACAGAGAAAAACAGACCGTGTTATTTTTGCTAGACTTCAAAAGAAAATTGGAGGCAAGTCTGTTCTGCAGAGTTTGGTTGGTGCTGGTAAAATGTTAACTCAGTCGACTCAGTCCCAAATTGTCCCCTACCCCTATTATTATTATCAATTAATTAATAGAAATTAAGAATCGTCATCATGTATAATAAAGTTTATTATTTACAGTCGCTATAGTTAAAAGACTAATTAACTTATCATATGTAACTTGCTCCGAATTTGGTTTAAAATGATGTCATGCAAATGTGATTCTTACAAGTTGTTAATTTCCTCAGCAAAATAACACAGAAAAGCACTTTTAAAACAGCATTAGTGCTTGAACTCTGAGGGTGAAAACTTCAGGAATAAAACACTATAATGGCTCCAAAGAATGTTTATTCATCCTTCTTCATAAAGAGCTTTATCCTGGTCAGAGGTGCACTGGATCTAGAGCCTATCCCAGGAATGCTGTGTGCAAGGTAGGAAACTACACCCTGGATATGATACCAATCAGATTTCTGGACGCCATGCACATGGACAAGTGGGGAAATGTAATGTCATCAGTCCACCTGCATTCCTGCATTTAGGTGGTGGGAGGAAAATAGAGAACCTGGAAGAAACCCAGCTGGACAAATGGAGCACATGTGAAACTCCACAGAGACACAGCTCAGGGTTGAACCGAGAACCTTGGAGCAGCACCACCATGCCTCCCTCCAATTAATTCATTTCATTCATTTTCTATCCCATTGCCAGTTGCGAGTGAGCTGGAGCCAATCTCAGCTGACACTGAACGAGAGGCGGGGTACACGCTGGACGGGTTGCCAATCTATCATGGGGCGAACATAGAGAAAGAGACACCCTCAGTCACACCAATGGGCAATTTAATTGACCTAATCCACATATCTTTGGACTGTGGGGGGGGTCACCAGAGCACCCAGAGGAATCCCACTCAGGCACGAGGAGAACAAGGAAATTCCACACAAAAAGGCCTCAAGCAGCTGGCATGTTTGAACCCAGAACGTGCTCGCTACGAGGCGACATTGCCAACTATGGCACCACCGTGATTCCCCCTCCAATAAATCTGAAACCATATTGCTATATTTGGATTATGTTCATAAAATGAATCTGTACCATGATCACCAGACTGTGGATAATAATAAAGTCAAACGGTGGCACGGTGGTGTAGTGGTTAGCGCTGTCGCCTCACAGCAAGAAGGTCCGGGTTCGAGCCCCGTGGCCGGCGAG
>JAOANJ010000026.1:52872014-52882770 GCA_026413345.1 Ariopsis seemanni | reverse complement strand
CTTACTTTCACGTTATAAGTTAAACAGATGTTATATTAAACTTTGTCTTTTCAACATTTTGGAAATTGTTTGTGTTCGTTGAGATATTGTTTAAAATGTTACTTTTCAAAGGGGGTGTACTCATTTACGCTCAGCACTGTACCTGTAAAGTTTGACTCAAAAAGCTCCTGAACAGTTCAACAGTCATGCTTAAGGGTTATGTTTATGTTTACGTACTCAAACTTTCCAAGCAAAAAATACATACTAAATAGTATAACATAGATTTATTCTATCCACATTCACTAGATATAAGCAATCGCGCGCTCTGATTGGCTACAAGGCTATCAGCTCATATACCCTGAGTTGAGAAAAACAAAATGGCGGCACGTGTGTTTTCCTGAATCAACCAAGAACGAAATTAAAAACTCTACTCGAAAACAAAACCCAAAGAAAAATAATACAACAGTGATGTGTTATTGTTTCCTTATTATTCCAATGGATGTACAACATCATTACACAGCAAGACCCAAAGGACAGTGAGCGGAAATAAAAAAAGATTATCAATAAATAAAGCAGTCGCATGCTCTGATTGGCTACTCTACTCCTACTAGGCTATCAGCTCATATATCCTGAGTAGAGAAAAACAAAATGGCGGACCGTGTTTTCCTGAATCAACCAAGAACGAAATAAAAACTTGAAAACAAAACCCAAAGTATTTGACGATAAGAACGTATCTTTTTTACTTTTCAAGAATTATTATTATTTTCACATTTTTCACAAATTGCTCTTGTCATTTCACCGGTTTGTTTACATTCTCAGCGGGAATTATTTTGTCGGATGCTTTTTATAAAGTTTTAATTTATTGAATTTGCAAAAAATAAATATGTTCCGTTTCTCAAATTCCAGTAAATAATAAAACAGTTATTCCACTCAATCTTGTCCTACACGGCTTATGTACGACTCGATTTCGTGGAATAACTGTTCAATGTGTAACCAGAAAATGTATGATATCTCAGCTAGCATGTCTATAAATTGTTTATAACCCAGTTACAATCCAAAGAGAAGATCTTAATAGACATCAAGTGATCCACGTGAAGTTGTTTTGTTTTGATAGTTTGGCATCAGATCAGCATACAACATGTACTGCAAATTCAAAAGCTTACAACATATGTTGTTGTTGTTGTTTTTTGTGAAATCACTCATATCAGTTAATCAGGAAAACAAGAGTTATAAACGAGTCGAGGTTACAGTAACAGTAATGTGGCGGAGTTCGCCATGAGAGATTTTCTGTCATCATGTGGATGAACTCGCTCTCGTTCATAACCAAAGCTATGAAATTTACATGAGGTGAAATTTTTAGAAATGAAACTCTCAGGCATTCATTACACAACGGTGATGTATTATTTATTCCTTATTATTCCAACTGATGTACAGCATCATTACACAGCAAGACCTAAGGGACAGTGAGTGGAAATAAAAAAGGCTTATTGTCGAAAAATAGTTGCTGAAGAATAAAGTGTGATAAGGTGTACTGTAGAAATGGTCACATTATTTGATGAATGAGTGAACTGTTTTTGATCAGTTTATAATTATAATGTTGTGGAACATTCATAAAACAAGGGCTTGTTATTGCTCGCATTAAAGCAGCTGTAAGTTGTTTCCTTACCAGACTTTTCCTTTGTCCTCTTGAAATTAATAGGCTTTGTCTATGGTACAAAGAAACCAGACTGTGCAACTGTATGGGCTCAGAAACACTTCAGAAAACCATTGTCTGTGAAAACGCTTTATTACTGCATCCACAAATGCAAGTTAAAACCAGATATAAACAATATTCAGAAACACCGCCACCTTCTCTGGGCCCGAGCTCTTTTACAATGGACTGAGGCGAAGTGGAAAACTGTCCTGAGGTCTGATGAATCAAAAGTAGAAATTATTTTTAGAAATCATGGACACCACGTCCTCCAGGCTAAAGCATTACACAACTTTTTCCGTCTTTTGTTGCCCTGTCCCAACTTTTCTGAAACGTGTTGCTGATATCAAATTCAAAATGAGCGTATAGTTTTCAAAAAACAATAAAATTTCTCAGTTTCAACATTTGATATGTTGTCTTTGTACTATTTTCAATGAAATATAGGGCTTCTATGATTTGCAAATCTTCGCATTCTGTTTTTACCTTACCTGCTACAGAGTAAGTGGGGCAAAGTATTGTTTTCAGTCGGGTTTCTTTGTTTTTTTTATTAACGATATTACAGGAAAATGGTTGGATCAATCTTCATAAAACTTTCAAGATAGATGAGCATTGGTTTCAAATAGAACCTCCAACATTTTGACAATTTTGTTGGATGTTTTGTAGAAAGTTTTTATTTATCAGATTTGCAAAAATAAAAATGCTCTGTTTCTCAAAATCCAGTGCATGTGGATAGAATAAAACAGTTATTCCACTCAATCTTGTCATACATCACTTATAGCTCATGTACGACTCGATTTCATGGAAAAATTACCTCGCCCGGGACGGAGTCCACCAGGGAGCAAGGTATTGTTTTTGGTCGGGTTTCTTTCTTTTTTTGTTAACGATATTACAGGAAAATAGTTGGATCAATCTTCATGAAACTTTCAGGATCGATGGGCATTGGTCTCAAATAGAACCTCCAACATTTTGAGGGTCATCCCGTCAAGGTCACCAAAAAGGTCAAAATAATTTTTGTTGTGTCTACTCCCTCATATAGAGGCGCGAGCCACTACGTCATCGTGCTGTAAGAGTGTAACGATCGCACACTGCACATACATGTGTTCCTATTAAAATGGCCGGTGTGTATACAATTCGGTTCAACATTCGAAATAAATGGACTAGACTAAAGAAATCACTTTCAGACATGTTTATGCTTATAACAGAGGGAAAGTGCGTTCCACTGAGATCTAGCGCCGGGCCATTTCTGGAAAATAAGAGTTTGGGTCATGGCGACAGCATGTGTATGTCAGCCTCGGTTGGGAGGTTTCAGTTTCGAAAACTGTAAGAGTAGAATAATATAAAGTACAGACACTTGGTATATTTTACTTCTGTGATTTTTAAATTACGCATCATTTTTGTGGCGACTGCCTCATAGAGTAAATATATATGCTGTATTTACTGCATGGACATGGGATCAGAAAACTATTTTATTTATAAGCAGGAGCCACAAACAAATATTTGATACAATTGTAACGCAGATATTTAATAGTAGTGCTTAATAGTAATTTATACAATAATGTGCTTTTTTCATCGTTATTACATCGAATGTATACGTTTCTGTAAAATGAACAGCAAAAAATCAACCTGAGCAGAATATCAGCTTAGAAATCAGGATATTCTTTAAACAGAAAGAATGAAAAAGTATGAAGAAAAATGAACAATAAAAAAAACATGGATAAATCAGGCTGCAGAGAGAGAGAGAGAGGAGAGAGAGAGGAGGACAAACTATTGACATGAGGAGATGTGAGAATAATAAACTGATGGTTACTCACCGCCATCAGAGACAGCTGCCGACTGTAAGAGAACACAGAGAGACATGTGTGAGTGACTGTCCTCACCAACACACACACTCGCACTCACAGCACACACTCTGGAACTGAGCAGGGTGTACTGATGGCACCCACGCATCCCATCTCAGACACACACACCCGACACACAGACTCAGTCACACTCTTCCTGTTCTACTGGTAAAGCCTTCCCACCTGTAAACACACTCAATGCAAATAGACTGATGTCTGATTTTAGTGTTCCAGCCCCACCCACAGATCCACAGAAGCCCTGCCCACATTTGCCCGGACATGTCTGTTGATCAAGCGAGGACAAGATGGCAAAACAAATTCCCACGCTGGAAGGAGTGCATCAGAAAGTTTACAGAGCACAATACAATACAATACAATACAATACCACGGTTTTCTGTATGCTATTGTATGGAAGCGCGCGCGCGTGTGTGTGTGTGTGTGTGTGTGTGTGTGTGCGCGCACGCATGTTAGGTTTTCTCTGGTATTTCCCCAGTTCTAAAAACGTTACAAATCTTGCACCACAGAGATTCTTCATATACAGAATGCCACTATGACCGTGGTGAATTCTCGATTGTAACTGATTCATTTCCTGTTAGAGCAGCTCTAACACAGGTTTATAATCATGCGCTCGTTCTAACACATTATCATTTCTATAGTAACAACTATTTTGTGGAGACTTGTTTGGGGAAGCCTTCACATAATCTAACTAAGAATAAACTCGAGACCTGTGCGGGTCTGAGCTCGGCCTTTGTCTGATTGGGAGATACCGTAGAAGCTGGTACGTAAACAGAAAAAATAGCCTGCTCGGAGATACGGCGACGCCAGGCTTCGAACCGACGTTGCAAAATCTGTTCCTTTCCTGGACAGCACTGTAGAACGCTCAGCCATGGGGGATTACGTTGCAAACTGAGGTTATGTAATATGGTATGCAGTGGCACTACACCGTGACTGTGGAATCGCTACGTGAAGCTGGCACGCCAATTACGTTCTTAAACACTTTTGAACTCGGTTAAACATACACATACACGTACAGACCGGTGCCTCGATAGGGTTCAGCCAAAGGCAGAGTCAAAAAAGGGATTGAAAATGTGCTGCTATTTAAAATCTACAGCAACACAAAGCAGCAAAGCTTTCTGGAAGAGTCATTCATTTAACATGTTTGCATTTTTGGAAGGAGTCTCCAGTGTCGGCTTTGTGTAACAGTCCAAGGTAAAGCTGTTCCTGTACGTTTTTCACCGTAGGAAAGGTTTTAGGGAGGAGGACACTGCGTTTTGCAGTTTTTCTATAGCTAGCAACATTTTGTTGTTGTTTTATTTGTTTCAAGTGAAATTGAAAGTGAATTTAATAGCAGTTTATAGCTACTATATAAAGAATTAACTTGAACCGCTTCATAAGAAGAAAGTAAAATATCAGTCCAATACAAAGTCAAAGAAAGTTTAATGGGTACGATTTGTGTGTGTGTGTGTGTGTGTGTGTGTGCGCGCGCGTAGGCCTGAAACACAGTGAGTCACTTCCTTTATATGTAGGCACTGAAGTCAGACAGTGACTACAGAGAAGTGTGTAGGGTGGAGATAAAGCACTCGATAACACATGACCTTGACACAAATAGTAACCAGCCATCATTAAAACAGTTATTCATTTGCACTCGAGACAATTCTGAATCAGAAGGATCATCACTGTCGTGCTTAAAACTGCATCTCTGTTCAGACCTGTAGCGTGAATTTCCAGCAGGCGAACAAGACATCCGCCCACAGCGGCCACGCAGCCCTCCAACCCCAAACACAAAGAAGTGATTAGGTCATAAAAAGAAAAAGGAGAGGAAAAAAAGCGCTCGTGTCTGACCACAAAGTGCCGGTGGGCAGACAGATGGTCTGAAGGAACAGAGTGAGTGAGATGGAGGAGATAGAGGGTGATAAGTAGACAGATATGCTGCGTATTAGAGCCCGTTCAGATTCTTCAGTGAGGCAGAAACTTTTCATCTCTTTCCAGAGTCAACGAGTGTGACCAAAAAATTTGCCTGGAAATGCACATTCCTACCGTATGAATATTCCCATAATCCAGATTTAAAAAAAAATAAAAAAAAACATCCAGCCACTTATATTAAAAAAATCTAAACGTTTAGACTGCTTGTATTATTAATCATTTAAAGAAGCAGTGAGTCGGCCGTGTTACTGAGCGTGTACGTGTAGAACCTTTTCCTATCGCACATGTGAGTCTTCCACTACATCAGATCCTCGTGAACATCAACACAATGGCTGTTCAAAACTCATGAGCCAGCAGAACCTGAGGTTATATTTGGAGTTAATTATTCCTACCACATTGAAAAACAACCGCAATTAAAAGAAAAAAAAAAAGACGTAATCATCATGATGGTGACATCATTATTAGATTCAAGGGTCTTGGATTGAAGACCTCCATATATCTGATGGGTCTTTTGATTTAAAAAAAAAATATTTTTTTTTTTAAAAAGCTCATATTGATCGTGTATGCACGATAAAAAAAATAATAATACTAAAAAAAAACAAATCTGGAATTTATTTAAATCTTCAATTCGCTCCTCTGGGAGAGCCCTTAAAGAGGAACTCGATTAAATTTTATGACAATTACAGCGTTCCGCCTGGGTTCTGAAAAATATTCTCCACTTTTTTCCTTGAAAAGTCAAGTCGAAGAAGTATTCTTCACTTAGTCTGTAGTTTTTCTTAGTTACTGACTTATCAAAGTGGCCTTAATACAGGTTTATACCAACCAAACTGGTACAATTCAAATATTTGTACAGATACAGCTGGGTCTCTCCATTACATATAAAATTTGGGCTCCACTCCAGCCTCGAATAAGAAAGACTTGATTTTGGGCTCCCTGTGCACCATCAAGCTCAAATAAACCTCTAATCTGAGCTTATTTCAGGTTATTTTAGCATGGAATTATTCAAAAGCGATATTAGGACTCCCTTTAGCCTTTACTTCAACACAAAACTTGATTTACAATTGAACAGAATTGAGAAGGATCTTAGAACAACCAACAGTGAAGGAATTCAATTTTCCGGTTGATTTATGAACCGAACACAGAATGACACTGTTTTTCATTGTATGTTCACCACGGGAACTCAACACGCCACGCCCCTGAAACATAGCTCCCTTCAGTCACTTGCCGGCTGATGGCACTTTCACTTTGGTATTTTTTTTTTACTGACCCCTGTATTACGGACACTGTCCGATGTGCTGGGGGACAGTCAGGGCTCTGAGTGTGCCTCCCCCATGGCCGTTTCAGCCCTGAAATCATCTTCAGTGCTTAAAAAAGCCCACCCAAAAAACTTCGCCAGCTTAGACTGCGCCATTGTTTGGTTCACGCAGAGACAATCACACCACTGCGCCAGGCTGATTAAAGACGCACTGCGATTGATCAAAAGCTTGGTGCTCATGTGGTCATTATGTGTAGTTGATTTTTATAGATCACAAGCACGTGCTTACTGTTTACACTCCGGCTTCCTGTTGTCTCTTCACTGGGGTTGGATTTCGGCAAACGAGGGATTCGTGGAAGGATTTCTAGAAAAGATAACTTATGATAATGATAAAGATGACAAATACATTTGTCACTGTGACGACTGCTAGTAATTTTCTCTTCATCACTGATGGATTATGTTCATCAATGACGAGTGTGACAAGCGCCAGCGGGAACCCTGCAGTTATAACAACCTTAAGCTGTATTATCTCGCATTTTAAATATTTCTGGCCTTAAATAATAGAAATATTATATTTCTAGTAGATTAGATTAGCTTAGATAGAACTTTATTGATCCCTTTGGGAATTTAAAATTCCAGCAGCATCATTACAGGATAAACAGAGAATAGAAAATAGAAAAAACTTCTAGATAAATTAAATTAAATTAAGTATTTACATATACAAATATAAAAAAGAATAAGATATGGGGAGAGAAAAAAAAAAGTCCAGCAGGAGAGGTATTGTGCATTATATTGTACATTTATATTGCACATTGTCCAGTATTGCTTTTTGTCAGGCGAGGCTACTGCTCCTTCCCGTCCTCTGTCCTCCTGTTCCCTCTCCTCCCCCCCAGAGAGGATTTGTACAGTCTGATGGCGTGAGGGACAAAGGAGTTTTTAAGTCTGTTCGTCCTGCACTTGGGAAGGAACATTCTGTCACTAAACAGGCTCCTCTGGTTGCTGATGATGGTGTGCTCTTAATAATAATAATAATAATAATAATAATAATAATAATATTTAACTGGCAATGTGTCTAGTCTACAGCTTTTACCTTTAACTGTGTCGTATTGGCTGGCTGCAAACTAGATAGTGTGTTATTTGGATAGCTTGCTTGCTAACTAGAAGAATTAGGTAATGAGGTTACAGCATATTTCATGTAAAGATGCACTAGTTGACCATTAAAAACTGATCTGATTTATAGACTGCTATGTCCACGTTTTACACTATATGGCCAAAAGGTATGTGGACACCTGACCTTCACGTGGGCCTTCCCCAAACTGTTGGCACAAACTTGAAAGTCCACAATTGTCTTCAATGTCTTTGTATGCTGTAGTTTTAAGATTTCCTTTCACTGGACCTAAGGGGCCCAAACATGTTCCACCATGACAATGCCCCTATGTGTCAAGTAAGATCCTCGAAGACATGGTTGGCCAACGTTGGTGTGGAAGAAGTTGAGTGGCCTGTACAAGACCCTGACCTTCTAAACATCTTTGGGATGAATGTAAATGACGGTTGTGCACCAGGCCTCCTTGCATGACACTGGTGCCCAACCAAACACTAGTGAAAAGCTTTCCCAGAAGAGTAGTAGCAAAGGGGGAAGAACTCAATACTAATGCCAATGTTTTTGGAATGGGATGTTTAATACTCAGGTGTACGCATACATTTAGCAATATAGTGGATTTATAGAGGAAAGTTTATCAGATCAGATTCACGGTCAGTAAGTTTTGTGACTAAATTGTATTATGATACAGTAAGGTTGTTTTGATTCTTCTGATTTCCAAAGTTTTGCATTTTTCTTTTTAGCTGACTCTGCATTTTTTGCGCCTCAACATGTTGGACTCTATAGAGTGCTTCCCTATAAGACAGGGTTTAATGTAGACTCTTTTTTGGAAGCTAATAACACCTAAATATCCAGAAAAGCCATAAAGAACCGCTTTCCTACAAAAGAGAAATGACAGGGAGAAGAGTGATTTTGAAAATAGTATTGAAACAGTGGATTTTTGAAAGAACTTACATGCCCATGAGATGACATTACAAATGAGAAGATTCTCTCAATAAGAAAAAAGCCATAGATCCCAGAAATAATGCCCATGATCTTCCACAGGTACTCTTTTTGTTCCATGAGGTTAGAGTCATTGTGCTGGCTGTCATCATGAAGGCCAAGGATCTCCAAATTAGTTGGGAAAATGTGGACAAAAACATATGAATAGTAATGATTGCAGTTTAATGGCCAGCTATGACATAATTGCAAAGGTTTCTGTCAAACCTAGAAGATACCGCTAACTTCTCAGCCCTGTTTATGAATCTTGGATGACATGCAGAGTGGCTAGCAAAGTAAAGGAAAGGGATAAGCTATGTCTTTCTGTTTATCCAATAGGAGTACAGCCAAATGCATTATTAAGCATCTTTGGACATTGATGACTAGCAACATAGCTTAAAAAAAAAATCAATCCTGAATCAAATGAACAGACCCCAGCTTTCACTAATCATAATCAATCTAAACATTGTGCTGTTAGGTTTTGCTCATCAAATACTCAAAACAAATGTTATTAAAATCTTCAGCGATTAGTTGGTAGATTTTATATGCATTCATAAGTAATAATAAAATTAGCATAACATCAGTCCAACATAATAGAGTAAGAGTTACCATTATAGCCCTTTCATATCCTTATGATTATATGGATTATTTTAGATTCTGTGACCCCCGAATTAGACACAGATTATGGAGTTTTTGACACCCACCAAGAATACAAATGTACTGAAAACATTTGGGTTAGGTGGTATAGAGAGTTTTAGGGAGTCAATTAAAAATGTACTGTTATATATAAGTTTACGATCGAGACTTAGGTTGGTTACCTCTGGTATCAGATGGAGCAGTGCCTCTCCTGACAGTGTGCCCACAGCAAGCCCAACAAACAGCTGCAGGATGAGATTGTAAGTCTTCTGACAGGAGCTAAAAAAGATCAGGCAAATCCCCAACATCGAACCCAATGTGATCAGCAACACAGCAACTGAACTGTAGCCGTACTCTGTTGAAGAGAGATATAAAGATATAAGTGTGTGTGTGTGTATGGAAACTGTTTCATACAAGCTACATCCGGGACATGGAGAACTAAAACCGTGACATAAATCTCGACATGTCGCTTGTGAGGAAATTGCTGAGTTATTTTTATAAATTTGGGTACTTTTTGTTTGTGAATGTGTCTATATCATAAAAAGAAAATCACACACTGGCTTGAAGACATGAACTTTATCTTCTCGTGCTGAAAAACTCAAATTTTTCATACAAAATACATTGCAGATCTGAGTGACATATTTCCCGAAATTTCACTCCAATGACATCACTCCCAGTGTTTTCCCACTGACTGGAGCCGCATTGTCAAAATGGTGAACCGGTTCAAAATTAAAATTCTTTTGATTAACTTTTTTTTGTGTGGATGTATCTAGATAATATAAACAACGTTACATGGTTGCGCAAAGATATTAAGTTTATCTTCTCGTGCTGAAAAATATATCACTCGTTTGTGATATATTACATTATAGGCATTTAGCAGATGCTCTTATCCAGAGCGATGTGCCACATGCTCAGAGCAACCTGGGGAGCAGTTGGGGGTGAAGTGTCTTGCTCAAGGGCACTTCAGCCATTGCTGCTGGTAAGGGAATCAAACCAATGAACTTTCAGTCCCAAAGCTGCTTCTCTAACCATTAGGCCATGGCATCCTCATGGCCAAATGGTTGGAGTTTATATACACAACCCCAATTCCATAAATTTGGGACACTGTGTAAAATGTAAATAAAAAAACAGAATGTGATGATTTGCAAATCTTGGAAACTCTATATTTCATTGAAAATAGTACAAAGACAGCATATCAAATGTTGAAACTAAGAAATTTTATTTATTATTATTATTATTTTTTAAATGCTCATTTTGAATTGGAGGTCAGCAACATGTTTCAGAACTGATGATATTATTTTGTAATATAGTTAATCAGGAGAGCCTGTAGCCTTTGATTCCCTTAGTTCAAAAGGGAA
>JAOANJ010000026.1:52133918-52145565 GCA_026413345.1 Ariopsis seemanni | reverse complement strand
CTCCGAAGTGAGTGGGAGGCTTGGATGACCAGCGGCGAGAAATCATTCACAAAAACTGGCCGCATGCGAAGAGCATTATTTTCTGAGGTCTGCCAGTGGATCCTAAAAGCGTGGAGCAGTGTGAAAGAATCCACGATCACCAAGGGGTTTCGAAAGGCTGGACTGCTGCGTGGAGAGAACAGCGCAACTTCATCGGTAACTGTGCCTCGAGATGAAAGTGACACTGAGAGCGACACTGACAGAGAGACTGAAAAGGTGTGTGACGGAGATGTTCTGAGGCTCTTCAACTCCGACACTGAAGAAGACGACTTCAGTGGTTTCAGTACACAGGAGGAGGATGAATAAAAACGTTAATGACTTTTCTGTTTTGTTCAATCAGCCGTTTTACTGCCGTGTTACAGGCACCGTTTGGAAACAATTAAAGTATGTAAATAAACATTTACAAAATCTTTCTGTGCAAATATCTCATTCACAACGTATATATCTGCGGCTTATAGTCTGGTGCGGTTAATATATGTAAAAATATTTTTTTCTTTTAAAATTTAGTGGGTGCGGCGTATATTCCGATGCGCTCTATAGTCCGGTAAATACGGTATTTTGTCAGATACGTCACAAATCTGTAAAATGAAACCGAATCAGCTGCCATCTCTTAAATGAGCAGTTTATCACATTACATTTTGCCAACATTGTGGCGCGAGATTCTACAGGAGTGCGCTTTTTCGCGACAATCATGTGGAAGTTTCTGGGTTTGCCTGAGAAAAAAAGTGAAGCAGAAGAAAACAGAAGAAGAAGAAATCAAAGCTACTAAGAAGCGATATGAGGAAGAAAAGCAGGAGAGGACATTAAAACCAGGTTGGCTGTAGACATACAATTGGTTGTTGTACTCAAATACACAAACCGATGTTTTGCCGACCTTGCCGTTCAATTTATGGTCCGTACGCTGTTAGAAAACCCAGACTGAAAACTGAAATATCACAACTATGCGAATGCTCCTCTTGTGTTGGGCTCACAGAACTTCAAAAAAAAACCACACACTAGATGTGCATCAGGCATCCGAGGGTCATGTGTATGCAACTAGACGTGTATGGGTGAGGGACAAATCGAACAAAACAGACAAGTGCATTACGAGTCTGAACAAATCCGATTATGAAAGATTGCCTATTTTGTTCAGGAACGCACATGCTATTGCCTACAAATCAAAATCATTCAAGGACTTTGTATGGATGGCGTCACTGGATGAAAAGAAGGGACTAAAAGTTGGATCGACATACAGAAATGATAAACAGTGTAAGGTCTTTGTGGAGGCAATATCTCATGTTGAGAAGTGTAAGATAAAGAAACACTTGGAATCTGTCCGTTTCATAAGTGTTCTTTCCGATGGATCAGTTGATGTTTCGACAGTAGAAAATGAAGCAATTTATGTCCAGTCATGTCATCAAGGCAACGTTACAGTTTCATTTCTTGAGATGAAATCTGTCCCCAAAGCAAATGCACCAGGAATATTCAAAGCCATCAGGAGTGCCTTGAAGTTCAGTGACGTATCCGAGAACGATCCCGAGTTGGAAAAAAAGCTAGTCGGATTTGGATGTGATGGGGCAAGTGTAAACACAGGACATCTGAATGGTGTTATTTCACTTTTCCATCAGCATATATCACCATCGATTGTGTTGATCCACTGTATGGCTCATAGACTTGAACTGACATTTAAACAGTCCATGAAAGGCATCAGTGTGTATGAAAAAGTGAACACTATGTTGTGTGAACTTTACAAGTTTTACAGCAAAAGTGCATTGCAGATGGAAAACCTTAAGACCACTTGCGCGGCACTTGACATAGCAGTTGCCATTCCATGCAGGATTGGAGGAACACAATGGGTCTCATCTCACTGGAGCTCTGGAACAAATCTGGAAAGGCTATCGAGCCTTTATCCAGCATCTGGGAGAGGTATATTTCAACTGATAGATCATTGTACTAATACTGGCCTCTATATTTTTTCATTGATTTCTGTTGTAGGTAGCAGCAAACCATCGGAACTCGAAGCAGAGCAAGGCTAAAGGGATCCTCAAACTGCTTCGTTCTCGGTCCGTCATTGTTTTTGCTCATCTTTTGCATGACCTTCTGGCGATCATCTCAAATCTGTCTCAAGCACTTCAGAGGGAAGACAGTGGCATATACCATTGTCATGAACAGATCCAGGCAACAATACTCATTGTGAAAGAAAACAAAGACCAGCAAGTCTGCATTCATTACTTTGGTGAAGGAGGTAGACGTTTCGGTGATGGCATTTATTTTCAGGGCTGGGCCACGACAAGTTTTGGACAGTGACACCTATCAAGGACACAAGCTTGAGGGATTGTTGCAGGACTTCCCGAGGCTCAGACACAAAACTGTGGATGTGCCGGTGGACTGTCTGGAACAGAGATGTGCTAATCTATCAGAGGGGGTTTTAGAGGCCACTAAAATAGCAGATCTGTCCACCTGGCCTCTGACGTTTGATGATTCAAGTCAGGGTTTGTTCTTTTTAAGAGAGAAACTGTCTACTACTATCAGTTTGAACAACATTGTTCCTCAATGTATTAGTTAATAACTAATAGTTATATAGATTATGTGTTTCATTTTATTTTGAATTCTGCTTTAGCATGAACATGTATTTAGTTGTGTATTTTTTAGAGTTCTTGAACTTGTCATTAACTGACTCAGACTCACTGTCTGCTACAACATGCACAATATTACATTTTTGCAGATTTTGGAAATGCCCATGTGAGGACTGTGATTCAACACTTCAATTCAACACTTCTTGGACAAAACTTGGACCCTCTGATGTGTGAAATGGAATGGACAACATTGAAGAATTCTCTGTACAGCAAGTGAGTAATTTGTGAAATGAAACTTGAGTTACTTATATTATGGTGTAACTTTTTTTCCAGCCACAGATTGTCAGAGCTGACCTGGCCACTCATCAATGAGAGGTACCAGACTACATGCGCCAACATCTTGGGAGTTATTGATCTCGTCATGTCCTTGTCTGCAAGCTCAGCAATGTCTGAGAGGGGATTCTCACACATGAAACTGATTAAAACAGACTACAGGAACAGGATGAAAACTTCAACATGGTCAACCCTGCTTACTGTGAAACTTCACAGTAATAGTGCTGAGGACTTTGAGCCCAAAGATGCCATTGAGCAATGGTACAGGTCAAAAAGTAGAAAAATCCACTTTAATGCTACAAAAATGGTGAGAAATGATGGTGATGCAGACCTGCTTCCAGCAGAAGCAGAAGAGGAAGCAGGGCCCCAGGAGCCTGAAGGGGCTGCTGCTAGCACTTCAGGACAGTCACCTGAAGTTAATGATGGACATTCTGACTATGAATCTGAATCAGATTGCTGGTCTATTGGTATTGAATCTGACAACATCATTATATGAAGCTACTTTGGACATGTAACAAACTGTTTTGCTTTAATCCTGTCCACTGTTTGGTGTTGAGTGTTTCTCGATTTCTCTGAAAAATAAATAAACAAAATCTTAACCGTTTAATTTGAAATAAACATGACGTCTATACTTTTTACATACTGGATATACATACATTCACACTGGCCATCAACTTTTAATGCTGGTCATGAACACTGAAAAGTTAAGAGCCCTGTTGGCCATTTCTGATGTACAAGATATTTCACACACTGCAAAGCACTAAGATTTTTTTTTTCTTTAAATCACGGTTGGCTTGCCCATGTTCTGAAATATGGGTTAAATTTAACACCCATGTGCTGCACTTGATCACACAGTCACATCTCAAAACCATTCAGAACACCAGTTTTTCTAGCAGTGGCGTAACCAGAAATTAATTTTAACCAATTTTACAAAATAAAACCATGATTCTTTTCCTGATGTGCACATGCTCACTCCCTTCAGGTCGAGATCAGACAGCAGTAAAAGCAGTTATGACAATTTATTATTTAATCCTTTATAGCACAATCTTTCCATATTAATAACACTGCCATAACATACATTTAAAGCAGCTCAACTGAAAATTATTAACGTGTTAATAACAGAGCAAAATTACACATTATAAATCCTGATCTGCTTTTCTTTTGGAGTAAACTAACGCAGGCTACTTCACCAGATCTTCTATATAATCTCTGTGCTTAGAGTGTGGTTCGTAGATTTCAAATAGACGCAAGAAAGATGCATCACGCCAATAGTCTAATCCTGTTTTCCACAAAGATGTGACCTCATACTCCTCGTTCACAAGACACGCACGAGGACGCATACTCTAACATTACAAGTATCTAAAATTTGTCCCCCATTTCCCCCCAAACCCAGACAACACACACATGCAAACCTCAAGGCAGATGCAGAGTTGTGCAGGTGAGACGTACCTTTGCCTTCCATGCGTTTGAGTCTGTCAGAACCAAAGCGTTCACTGTATACCTTCTCCTCCAAGTCAAAGGTCCTTTTCCCCTCGATTTCATCATCAGAGATCCCATCGTCATGGTAACGTCGCCGCGTGCCTGACCGCTGGGAAGAGGGGGAAAAAAAGAACTATTAGAAACCCATTACACATCCTACAGACAGATCGTTCGACGTCAAGTCCAAATTTAAACATTAAACACCTCTGTTCTACTGTGCAACACATGACTTTCTGCTTTGCCCCATGTTCACACCAAACATGGTGAGAGCATCAAATTGACCAGAAGCTCTTTTGGTGGCGAGCAGTGGCATGATCATTGGCAGCACGTGCGTCAGAATAACACTGAAGTCCAGGCAACTTTAAAGTACTGAGCTATGATGCAATTTGGCAGCAACCAATCAGAATTTAGAAATGCTCCGCTCAAAAGAATACTAGAGAACACCGTCATCTAAATTTTGCTTCCATTCAAACTGTTCAAGTACAATGGAGGAGAAATGAATAATTGTGGTGGTGGGTTTCCCCATTATTGATGTGTCCCTACACAAACATCCCCCCGAATAACCTGCATGGTGAAATCTGACACGGCTCTTCGCATCAACACAAAAGGCACCACACAAATGGCTTTTAAATGACAGTCCATTTTCTTACCAAACATGTATCATAACTGCTCATTATTTTTCCTTCATTAATCAATTCCTTACCTTCACATTTAAACAATTTCATGAGGTTAATTTGTTGTCAGTTGGCACAAAGACACCCGCTGACCGGTGTGTTTGCTTTGTGGACCCTTCAAGTTTGAAAGACGAAGCATTCCGAATGAACTTGTAGTCACCTTGTTCATTTCCATCACAGAGCAGCCACAAAATTGACAGCATTGTTGGCAGGGCAACCAAAGCAAATTTTAATCCCCTCACTGCGTTTGGTCTAAACGTACCACTGTAGTGATGAAAAAAAGTGACTGCTGAACAAACGTGATAAATTAGCTATTCTGTTCTCAGATATTTCTTTTCAAAATGTGCCAGCTACCACTGGTACATTTCACAGCTTAATCATCAACAATCAACATTAATTATAATTAACAATTATTCACCAAAGGCAAAGTGAATATTGCTGCATAATAACTGAGACGAAGTGGATAACGAGCCTGAAGCGGACCACTGTTTTAGTATAAATACACAGGTGATTTCAAAAAAATTTTTAAATCGTATTTTAAAAAAAAATTTAATTAAAACTTCAAAAGCAGCATGCAAATGTAATAAAGGCATGCACATTCTTGTCTCACTTATCTATGCTGACTTGCATAAAATCCTTTGTTTTGAAATAGATAAAATAAATCACAATTCCACCTTACCTTTGAATAGTTTTATGCCAAGCTTCGGAATATCTTTAGTGCTTTTATGAACAGCATTTTCTTTCATAATTTGTAATTCGTCCTCACAGTGACGAGGCGATTGGTCACCATTTTGCCAAGTCACTCGAGGTGATTACTGAGAAACTGGTCGAGAAATTCAGCCCATCAGTGCGTGCGATCTTCTATAATCGCCCATGTATTTATATGAATTAAAAAAAAAATGTGTTTAAAACATTTTTACAAAATTTGACCAAATCTGGAAGTCATGAAGACCAGCACCAAAGTGTTTTTCATTGCTTGGTCATTGAAAGGTTTTTTTTTTGGATATTCCAGGCTTTGGTTGTATAGGTAACCCTCTTTTGATTTCCCACCCCCAAATGTTTTCTTGTGAAACAAGCAGTATCTGGCTAGTTCCATAGAAGACTATATAAACTATATAAACAATATAAACAAAACAATATATAATATATATATATAATATATATAATATATATCCCTATATAAACAAAACAA
This sequence comes from Ariopsis seemanni, assembly GCA_026413345.1. Taxonomy (NCBI): domain Eukaryota; kingdom Metazoa; phylum Chordata; class Actinopteri; order Siluriformes; family Ariidae; genus Ariopsis; species Ariopsis seemanni. The sequence goes on along the minus strand of JAOANJ010000026.1, from coordinate 52,139,293 downwards.
AATATACATCTTATATATCACAAGCATATGCATATAAACAGGAGCTATGCTTCAACAGTGATCATTCACCCATATTTAATTTCTTTTAGTTTTCTGTTAGCACAGTTTAGAGAGCAAAGCCGTAACACTTTCTGGTTTCTGTGGCACTTTGGTGAAGGCACATTTTAGTCTGCCTAGCTAACTGTTGAGATATCTTGTAAGCACAAGGACTGGCTATATCACAGAGTCTTTCTATCAAAAATCTGAAATCTTTATCAAATGTGGGACAAAAATACACACAACTGAAACTACAGTAAAAGAGAAAACACTTCAAGGCATGCTGTTATGGGAAAACAATCCACATCAAGGCGGTAATAAAAAACCCACTTTGTGAAGGGCCACAACACACCACCCCGACACAGATTATTTTTCTGTAACTGCATACCCAAACATTTTTTTTCCCTTTAGACAGCATGTTAAAATTAAGGGACATCTTTTACTTACTTAGACAATACTGATAATGTTGATATTTTAATTGCTGGTTATTCTCGTGAAATGAAACTGTCATTGATTTAAAATGAGAAATTTACCCAGACAAGCAAAATAAATACTTTTAAAAAAATAAATAAGGGGCTGAATAGCTTTTCGCAAAAAGACGTCCTGTCTCATCATGATTACTTTGGCATTTACGTCACTCAGTGATTGATGCCTCTCTTTCTCTCCATCCCCCACATCCACCAATCAACCCATAAATGAGTAATAAGCTGTCCCAATCTTGGCCTTGCCTTCAGAACTAAAGCATTGCTATGGTGATATTCCTTCCACTATTGGCCAATAGAGAATATGTTAATAGCCATGTCATCACACAGTCTGTCTCAAACACTGAGACAAGAGAAGAAAATCAATACAAAATCCTGCAATGACTCTGCAACAATCTCATGAATTTAAAAAAAAAATAAGTTCCTGATAACACAGCTTTATTGCTCGCAAAATGTTTTATACAACGACTGCAGGTGGACAGTGGATCCTTATTTCCGTGAACCAAAGGCATTAAACTGTTGTAGTGAAAAGTAAATCCACTTTGTCCAAGGACCTATTAATAAAAACACTGACTAAATACTGTGCCACTATGTCTGATACACTGACCTATGACTAAGCATGCTTCTTTAAGAAGTCTGATCATTTTTGTGGGCTGGATAGACACAAATACAGCTAACTGTTTATACATGTCCTTACAACATGGTCATTTCCTGTGTCCATGTTCAAACAAAGCCATTTATACTGCACAGTTCAGCGAGCAAGACTGAAGCAGGCAGATTGCACTGAGCACCAGGAACACTGTGTTCTTACTTGGATGACAGCAAAAGGACAAACGCGGCTGTGTACATTTCCAACACTTAATAACCACTTTATTGGGTCAGTAATACATAGACGGATACCTAACTGAATGTAGTACATCATACTGTATAGCAAACAAAACAAAAAACAAAACAAAAAAAGCCACATTGAAAAGAAAGTGCACTGGACACAAATGGCACAATTTGGAGCACTGCAAGCAAGGCTGATAAAACAGCTCTTTCCATCTAAAACAAAGCCATATCTCAGTCCTTCTTTCTTTTAGGATCCTTTCTGTCTGAGGCCTAAGACTGCAGTGCCCCTAAATGTAGCCCTTGTGGAGGGCAATGAAACACTACACACCTCGCACCTTCAGTGTCACATCTTCGTCCCCCTTCTTTCTCTTCCTTCCTCGTTTCCTCAACACACCACCATCTACAAGCGTAAGCGTCTCCTCCCTGTCCTCCATCCCTCTCTCTTCGTTTTCTTTTCAGTGGCGAGACCAGTGGTCTGTCCTTCTCTCGTGATCCTTTGCCTCTGCAGTGTCCCCTCCCTCCCTCCCTCCCTCTCCTCGCCCCTTCCGCTTCTGCATCTCCACTCACATGGCCGGCTCAACCAATCACATCGCACCTATTCCCACTGCTATCTCTTTGAAAAAAAAAAACAAAAAAAAACAACAGACAAACCACTTACAGCATGTATTGCATTGTACCTTCATCTCACTTGACCTGAAACTCATGACTTCTTTGTATTTTTCTTCTAGGTTTTTGTAACCTTATCATCAGGTGTACAATAGGATGCACAGATTTGGCATTCCAACAGCAAGTATGGACTCAACAATAACACCAGCAACAAGACCTAATCAGCAAGACAGAAAAAAAACCAAATGTTTAGTCTTGTATTTTCTCACAATCAGGACGTGAAAAAGTCGATCAAAAAATTAAGCCCAATTAAACACAAGACAGATCAGATCCTGGAAGGTTTGACAAAACCTTTAAAGAAGCACGATATTACGCTGCAAATCAAGTGCATCAATGCTTACATTTTTTCCTCTCTCTGTTTCAAAGGACAAAAATACAAATAAAAGCCATGCAATTCTAGCATAAGTGACCCCAAAACTTAAACAGCAAACATTCAAGTTCTGACTTAAGCACAAATATAACAAGACATGAACTGCTCCATCCATTTGTGATTACACTGCAGGCATTTAGCAGACGCTCTTATCCAGAGGGACCTACAACATACCCAGAGCAAACTGGGGAGCGGTTGGGGATGAGGCGCCTTGCTCAAGGGCACTTCAGCCTTTTTCTTGTGGGTCTAGGGAATCGAACCAGCAACTTTTTGGTCCCAAATCTGCTTCTCTAATCATTACATCATGACTTACTGTTAAACTGAGTGCAACAGCTAGTATAATCAGGGTGACTATAGTTGCACCCACATAATTAGTCCAGTGAGATCAAGGACATTTACATGCCTAACGGTTAAAGAAGCAGCTTTGGGATCAGAAGGTCACCAGTTCGATTCCCTGGATCAGGGAATGGCTGAAGTGCCCTGAAATGCTCCCCAGGCTGCTCTGGGCATCTGGATAAGATCATCTGCTAAATGCCATTAATGTAATGTAATGTAATGACAGATGGATGAGTATTAGGAAATCTACCTACCAGTCGTTTGCTGTATCGTGGATTTGGATCTTCCATATCCAGAGTCTGTCACGGAAAAATAATAATTCCCACAGAAAGACACCTATACTCGCTGGTCAAAGCTTAACGAATTGAAAATGGTTAGTCAAGCTATGATTTAAAAAAATAAAACCACCTTCGTAACGAACACACAACCAACCCAAGAGTTTAATTAAGAAATCATTAGAAATGACACTATGTATAAAGTTACCTGAAATCAGTAAAGTGTTTAAAATACAGGTCGATATTATAACTTGCTAGTGAGTTGGCTATACATTACAGACAGCTTAAAAAAAATTATTGAACTGTTTTTATTGAACTGAACCCTGATCAGCTGGTCTATTTAATAAATGTTATCCAGCCAGATCTGAGCCACAGTAAGGCACCATTCTTGTCATACACTTTAGCTTAAAAAAAAAAAAAACCCTACAGGAACTTGAATTCACAAGCTGTGTTGAATATTCAGGCTAAGCTAACTACCCTCCACTGAAGTGAACCATTGCCCCACCAAAACAAAACGACTGGGCGCTGTGAAACGGATTAGCATTAGCGTTAGCATTAGCTCGCGCTTAGCTCCCAACACCGAACGCATCGGCAAAAGTAGCTAACAGCTATCCAAGTTAGCTATCTGGCTAGAAGAGACATAGCTCCCGTGATATTTCTTTCGCCTCAGTTTTAAATAAATATCGCGTCAGGAATACGTTCATAACACCACTTATCAAGGATAAAAAGCTAAAACATGACAACTCAAAGGGAAAATGTAAAAACAATTAAAGTAGCGCATCTCGCGTTATCTGTACAGACTAGCTAGCATTAGCACCAGTTTAGAAGCGTTTAAGTTCTAACGTTATCCCACTGAAACACTTATTGTTATTTTTAACGAACTTCGCTAACTTGGCCTCAAAATCCCCACCGTAAAATTCTCCAAGCGTTCCTCTATTAATAACATATGCGTTCCAGTTGAGGTTTCTTTATCAACTTTTTCAGTACTGAGGGGAAATTATCGTATGCCGTTTGGACAGCTCTGCTCTCTGTGTATTCATGATAAAGTTCCACTGGCGAATCCTTCCGCCGCCATTTTCAAATCGTCATAAAAACTCAGCTGGCTGTCCTGCTAAGGTCACGCCCACTCGGAGATTTGCTCCAATCACAAGCAAATGCGACACGCTGTGAAGGGTTACAATTGGTCATACAAGAAGTCAATCTCTGCCATAGAATATACACAGAATACTATCGTGCAATTTTACAAAACATTAACGGACAGCGTCAGTAACCACTAAGCGAACAAATTGTAAGAATTACTGCGCTCTCATTGACGGACCAGTGATGTCGATCAATAGGACATGAAACTATTGGTTTTGAAGAAAATATCCTGTTCATAACCAATCAGAATGCTTAACGCGTGGTTAGGGCGAAACTTGGTGAACATTCAGAAACATTTTTTAACCGAATTGCATAGAATCAGATCCAGAGCATACAAAGCCATGATTCGGTTATGTACCTTAGCTCGCGCGGAGCTTGACATCCCATCGCTCGCAGCCACTCGGTCCATGTTCGCATGTGAAAGCTATTTAGGGTTCGATTTATCATGGAGATTTTTACAACTCCCTTAAAATGAGCCAGAACACAAGTTCACATTATAACACTGTTAAAGGCGTTCAGGCAGGATGAGCTCCATGACTAAATAAAAATAAGAGGAAGAAATGCACTTTGTCCGTCCGCATGGTCTCATCCCAGGAGCACGAGTGGTGCGTTTCAGAACAAGGAAGTGATTTCTGATTGGTCCGCCATAAGAATGGCAACGCTGATTGGCTCAGATATTTATCCCTAAAGTCATTTCATTTCAAACAACAAAAATGAGTTATAACACAGAAATGTTAGAAACAGCTTTGTGTTATACGCTGAACTGTATTTAACAATTACAATGTTTATGCCAAATATGACAGCCAGTATCACTGTTGTTTCTTTCCCAAATCCAGGATTTATTTGTTAACATTTACCACAAAACATAATTTAGAGTGTATATTCATTTCATCAGCTCCAGATTGGAATAAATATATTTTATTACATAGACAAAAAAAAGTGTTTTTTCATATGAACATTGAGCAACATTTTCCAGTATGAGGAAATCAATGAATTGTTTTTGATAAATTTGGGTACTTTTTATTTGTGAATATGTCTATATAATAAAAAGAAAGTCACACATTAGCTTGAAGATGTGAAGGTTATCTTCTCGTATTGAAAAACTCATTTTTCAAAGCAGATCTGAGTGACACATTTAAATAATATTGGCTGGCTTTTTTTCGTGGTATATCAGATATATTCCATTCAGCTAGCATGATATTGAACGAGTCGAAGATGAGTAGCTGAATGGAATATATC
>JAOANJ010000026.1:51454324-51466204 GCA_026413345.1 Ariopsis seemanni | reverse complement strand
GCCACCAAAAGCAACAGGCTTGCACAAGAACAAAAAAAAAAACGCAAAAAGATTTGCTTCTCGTGCAATGGAGTTTAAAATGCTGCATCACAAGCAATATAAAATACTTAAGTCTGTTACATTTATCTTCTTTATTAAAGCTGGCTAATCAAATTATTAGTCTGTGTTCCAAAAAAATAAAACCTCCTGTCCTTTACCTTTACCCTTGCGGGAGCTGAAGCAGCCCCCCTTCTGACTGGCAGGGGCAGGGCCTTGATTGACAGGTGCAGTCTCCTGGTAGCGCTCACAACCTGGCACTTCTCGATGCACCTGATAAGATAGATTCCTCAAAAGGCAAACACTGTTCTCCACCAACTAAAGAGAGAGATTTTAAAAACATGATTAAAACTGTCCAAAAAATATATATATATTTTTCCATCACTGTATTGCATTTCTACTGATATTACCTTGTTGTCCACATCTTTACAATTAATCTGGGATTGGACGATGTACATGAGCGAGTCAACCAAGCCAGAGCATTCTCTTAATTTCCTCCTGGCCTCACTCCTCTCTGAGCTCACGTTCCTGTGGAGAGCAAATGTAGCACATGAAAAAGAAAGAGGTGGCAGGGACGCATCCCAAACAGCTCAGAGATGTGAGACAGATGACTAAATTTTGGTGACAGTTCAAAATATTACTGAAACCAGTTAGGTTAAAACAACAAGGGCAGCCAAGATAAACTTAACTAACTTTCTGCAATGTAAAAACCATACTCTCAGCAAAACTGACAGTCCTATTTAAACACAACCTGAAATATAAACTAACCATTTTCTAAATGCTAGTTTATGTCCCTGGTCATTTTGTGCTCCCATCAGACTGCATAAAAACATTTGTTTTATCAATCTCCCATAAAAACAAAGAAAGCCGATTCAAGGTTTCAGCGTGCTTTCGTTTCTGACCACTTGCTCAAGCCTGTATGTACTGACGTTTGAGGATAATGATTCACCACACTGACCTGGTAATATTAAATTTCTTTGAGCATTTGTTCACTAAATGAGTCAATTTTTAAAAATTTACTTCAAAAACTTTAATCTAGATACCTTTTACTTATTTATGCATTTGGGATAACTTGAAATCAATGCATCAAGAATTAATTACACCCCTGACAGTTAGCTACTTATCTGAAAGGTAATGCTTTCAAAGATCACCTTAAACTGAGCCAAATGAATGATTTTATTAAAAGACAGACCAGGACACTTTCAGCTCTTTTGAGATGCAACCAGGGAAAATCATTCATCATAGTATTTTCTAAAGGGAAAGTAATAAGGCAAACTTCACTGTAAGAAACTGAAAGCAACAGGAAAGCAGCATTTAAGGAGAGACTCACTCAAGAGAAATAAGTGAATTTAAAAGTCACGCTTCTCTCGTCCCAACACTCCCTCTCACTCCTAAAGTGTGTTTTTGACACATGCCATTAAGGAGCTTGCACAATACAAAAAGCATTTCCCTTTTAACTTCCCCTCTTTCTTGCATACAGGAACGCAACTTCCTGTCATGCATATGCACACGTACACACCCCTCTTTCAAGTCTTGGACTGACATCCGCTCCATTAACACCCCCACCACCAGCAGCTCCGTTTCAAATATCTCGGCACCAACAGTCTCTCCCTCACCCCTGAGGAATATCTGTGGGTCTCAGTACCTCAGGCAACCAGCAGTATTGGTGAGGGACGTCTCCCATTCTAGGTGGCGGGGCTTGCAGCTCTCCTCTCCTCCATCACTCGCTCTCTCCCAGCCCGAGTGTGGCACCATCACTTCATCAGACAGCGCGTGGAGTGCATGGTCCACAATCTCCATCTTCACAGAGTCATGAGATGACAGGTTCCACAGAGTTCCTAGGAAAGGAAGAGCGACCAGTTGCTACATTTGCAACTTTATTTACTACTAATGATTTCACCAATCACTGCAGGGTCCACCAAGTGTCTACCTGTAATGGTATCTGTCAGATCCTGGTCTCTCGTCTTCCTCAGCAGGCGCACCAAAGCAGGGACTCCGTCACAGTTCTTGATGGCAATTTTGTTGTCAGCGTCTCGTCCATATGAAATGTTCTTCAGAGCTCCACAGGCAGAGTGATGCACCTCCTTCTTTGGGTTGTCCAACATGGACACCAAAGCGGGAATTCCCTTCAGGCGCCTTACTTCAGATTTAACCTACACATAGGATGAGATGCAGCAAGTCAATGAGGAGCACAAAAAAAAAAATAAAAGTCATCCAAACATGGATGTTAATTCAGGCGATTTTGAACCAGGGTTGGTAAAAAAATATCAATATTTACATTCTCCCATGATTTATCAAAGAAAATAACACCACTTACAAAACAGAAGTGCCATTTTACATCCAGTCAGCTACTCACTACCTTTAGTCAGTATTATAAAATACATGCAAAAGGTACCCCATTTTCATATTTCCCATTTTTAATGTCAGCTGGTCAAAGCTTGTCATCAGAAACTCTGAAGGAGTCTCAGATACATCTACCCATTACACCCACTGGTACTTAAGGGAGCAACAAAAGATCTCCAACTCTGCCCAAAAGCTTAGATAGTGAAAGTAATAAACCTTTTTACCCTGATTTACTAATACAAGACAAACTGGTCTGATGTTATTGCTCATTTCTGGGTGTGGACACATACCTTATCGTTTTTAAATGTAAGATGTTGAAGGTAAGCAGCAGCATTACTTCTGACTGGGTCTAGACGATAGTTGAGCATAGCGATGACCTCCGGCAATTCTGGCTGCCTCCATGTTGTTGGGGCAGGACCTTTACGTAGTGTGCTGTCCAGTGACGCCATGCTTCCTCTTTCTCCCTGAGCCAAAGGAGCTCCACTCCCCCAATAATACATATCCCCTGCTCCACTCATATCTCCATCCAGAGTACCCTCATAGGATCTATAGACATGCACACAAATTAGGGCAAACCAATCTAGGCACATGGACAGGAGTACTTTAAATACTTTACCAAGAGAGCAAATGCACGTCTGTTTGCACTAACCCTGTCCGGCGTGGAGGTGGAGGATGATGTCCTAGCCGGGGCATGGTGCTGTAGTGCATAGGGGGCCCCATACCATAATCAGGCTCATCATATCCCAGACTCCTTTGGTCATCCTCCAGCCCATAGGGCTCTGGAACAAATCGCTGCATGCCAGAGATCTCCACAGCGCTGCCCATGCGACCTACCTGTGGCTGGGCAGCATATGGGTCCAGCTGGGGCCTGCTATGGACACGGTAACCAGGGTCCAATGTTCGGTAGCCATCCACAGGTCTAGAAAAAGATTCAAAAAGGCACTACATGACAAAAAAAACAGTTTAAAAACATCAAAAATGCCAAGACAACCACTTTTGGTTTCCACAAATGCTGCATTATTGAGTTTTAGAAACCCTTAAATTTTACATCTAAACATGATGGGAACACAATCCTAATATTGTTTACCCTTCCCTGAAATCATAGTCGTGACACTGAAATATCATGACACACCTGTAGCGATCGTCCATGCGGGCCCCTCGGTTGAGGCTGGCATAGGTTTCAGAGGGTGGGCCACTACGATAGTCATCGTACCCCCCAGGTGGCCCATAGTGGTAATTCCGAGGGACTGTAGCTGTTGGGTAGTCCATGTGACCTGGCTGCCTGTACACCCTGTCTACTGGGGCATTATAACCACTCATACCAGTGACAGAACCAGTGCCATCCAGAGAGAGTGTGTCAGAGACTGAGGGTATAACTGTGCGAGTGGTTGTGGTCTTGGTGACTTTCTTGACCTGAAAAACAAGTTCACAATCCTTGTCAAAATGACATAAGTTACCTTAATTGTCGCTTATTTAAAAGAAAAAAAAAATCCTGTTTTAAATGGTGTGTCTTGACCAAAACGAAAATAGTCACTATTATCCAAGAAAATGTACTAAATCAGATCCAAGTGCTGTTCTGTTTATGTAAAGACTAAACAAAACTGATATAGAGAGATTGCATAAAAAAGGCGTACTGTGGTTTCAGTACGGCGTGTGGTGCCATCTTCATCAGTTTCAACAGAAACAACTGGTATTATCTCCTGGGGTTCCTCCTCCACTGTGACTGTCTCCTGGACAAGGTGACCTGGGTCTAACATCCTGTACTGTAAGGGGCACAAAGAGTGCGCTACAACTATATGCTTTAAAAAAAAAGGGTTTCTGGTCTTATAAACACCAACTGGCCCCAAAACAGCAAGATGGAAAAGAGACAAGAAGATCCAGACACACCTGTGTCCCGTTGATGTATCCCTCGTTTATTTTAAGCCGCTCTAACTCTGCATCACCAGGGATACGCCCGTTCTAGAGAAATGGAGACACAGACCCACTGAATATTAAGTTCAAAGGAGAAGAATCCAAGCATGAGGTATATGGGAAGCCATGAGTAATTAGGGTTAAGAGACATTATCCTTGACACACAAAGTATAACAGTAGTGGCCAGCATTGAGGCCACTGAACTATTTCAAACATTCAGAGCAACAGCAAGGGGGTCATTATATCAGCTTTAAATATGCGAACATGCACAAACTCGGGAGATCAGCATACATCTGTGGAAATGCATGATGTCCAAAAAACCCCCAAAACATGAACTCCGTTAAATGAATGGCAAAAATGAGGAGAAAGGACAATGGTTTCTGGAAACTCATTCATGCAACAATGCAATGATGTCATGCAACACCACAAAAACACACACAGCAAAAGAGCAGATTACTCATTCCATCCCATAGAGGGAGCCAGTGAGCTGGAACCGGGTCTAGGCGGGGCTCAGGCTTGTGAGGACCTGTCAGTAAGTAGGTTCTGAGCCCGCTCTGCATTTTACTATCCACACAACTGTGTCAACTAAGATAGATAAGACTAATTGGTGCATTCCAAAACCACCGCCATTCCCCCTCTAGTGTGCAAGATGCTTCTGATTCAGCTCTGCGTGCTTCAAAGCCAGAGAGAAAGTAATTACTGTGTGAAAAGTGGAGAAAATGACAAAGTACTTAGAACTGCAGATGTCTCACATGAAGTAGATAAATCCCATAAAAAGGACCATTGTCAAATTTAGGCTGATGGAAAACAGACCAGAAGATTATAACTGTAAAAAGGCTGTTAGATGTTGAGTAACTTCCGGCATGGGTCAAAGCTCTGTCTGACTGAACCGGTTCCTTATCTGGTTTTTAACCAGTGCCATTAGAGGGTATCTTCCCACGTTGGCCTCGACCAACATTCAAGGATTTTGCCTGAACATGCTGCATCATGAAAGTAGAATAAGCCTTACTACAGAAAGTGAGGGGACTCCTCTTCCCACAGAAATGTGAGGATATTCTTCACTTATAGCCTATATTATTAATGGCTAGTTTATACTAACAGTCATGACAAATTATTTGAAACGTGTTTGATGCAGGGTCCAGCAATCCAAAAGTAAATTCCACTGCTGCCATTCAACTTGAGTATTTAGTCTAAAGACTTAATGAACTCTGAGCACGGGGAAAAAATATTAATAAATGGGGGGGCTTACGTAACCTACAATGTGATATTGTTGGCTGAAAATGTGTTGGATTTTAAAATCTGTGCCCATGTCCATACCCAATCATCAAAATTGCCTGTACATTATCTGAGCTGATTAAATACAATTTGTGGTATAAACTCAAATATCAATCTTCCAAGAGCAGAGGTGATTAATGATTTAAACAATTATCCCAATCTGAAAACTCTTCCTTTGCCAAGATAGAGCTTCTCTACTTCATACTACTTGAAATCCAGAAACAATATTTCAGAAAGTATCGAGATTTAGATCTAGCACTACTCCAGCTGCAGCTCCAGTTGTTAATAATGGCAGTTCTTACACAAATAAACAGTGCACAGCCATGTTTATTGGTTTATTAAATTCTTTTGATAATGTGGATCACTCCCTGCTGTTGCAGATACTTTCATCCTTGGGTTTTGATCAGCTGGCTTATAAAATGGTTTTAGAGTTGCAAAAGGATCACAGTGAAAACTTGGTGTAATTGTGCATGGAGCACAATCAAGTTGTGTTGTGACAACTAAGTGGTGGCCCATAGGGGTATATTCTGGGTTCAAGCTTATTTTATGTACAAACGTACCTCTGTATAAACTGACTCGTGTGGAGTTTTGGATGAAGTTGTGGATTATGCTTGGCACATTTGGGCTTTTATTACTCAAACACTCCTTTTAATAAACAATTATTCAAGAAAAGAGCAAGTTTTTACTTAAAGGTCCTACCATTAAAACCTGCTTCATAAAGTGCTGTTACTGGGTGGACAGAATGGATACATCCTACAGAAAAGTGTGCTGCATTCTTACTTTTCATAAGCGACTGCCAAGGGGGGGGAAATGCATCTTCTGGAACTTCTTATAATTCATACACTCATTGTATCTAGTTGTAGATTTATTCTGTTTTTAGATGGTCTCGTAATTCATACATGCAAAGGAAGGTAGATTTTATATTTCAGCTAAAAATTCACTTTCTACCATCAATATGCAGTGTTCCTCTGAAAATTAAACACTGGTCTAAATGGGGCATCTCTGCATAATTACTGCAAGTAATAGTGAATAAAGTACGACTAACAAGATTACATCCATATAAACAGCAATTTTAAAGTAAGCTATTAAATATTGACTAAAATCTCATTAAAAAGAAAGGAGTTAAACTGAAATATTTCGCTGCAATAGTAGCATTATGAAAAGAAAGAGTAAAAGCAAGTCAGGTGTTCACTCCAATCACACACCAGCTGTACAGTCTCCAAGGGAAATAATTATATGAAATCAGATGCAAAGCAGCACATCCACAGAGCACAGCTGTAGCTCTTGCAGGCCAGCTGCATTATAAACCCATTAGCCTTTATGTGGTCTTCATTTTCTTTATACGAAAGTTATCTATAATTCTGAGTACTCAACACCCTTTGTCAACAGAAGTGTACAACCATAAAACTTGCCTCTAATCAGTAACGCGTTTACTTTAAGAAAATGCAGTCATGTCACAAGATACCACTGCACCAGGATATAGCAAAAACTTGTTTCATTTTAAAATAGCATATTCATGTACTTAAACGTTACCATGCACCAACTTTCAATTAAAAAGAATGTGTCGGCCCATGGAAATATTTTCTGAAGTGAGTCACTTGCTTTAAGCTTTTTAGTAGTTAGACAGACATTACATTTTTCATTCGTGTAAGACATACAAGCATGCACCTTACAGATGACCGGGATGCGTGAATCAGAGACGGATTAGCAGCATGCGTGATGGAAAAAAGACAAAAAAACACAAGTTGAATCCAGATTTATGGTCTGACATTTTCTTCATTTAAAAAAAAAAAAAAAAAAACACTGCAGACAATACTGAAGATACCTCCAGGGAGGACGAAGAGAATTGCCATGTATTTGATGGCAAATGGGATCAGAATGCAAACAGAAGGGATGTTATAAAACAAATTAGAAAAGTAATGGATGAGGTGAGTCACCATGCACTGAAAGGGAGATGATGCAATCGATGACAACAAGATACGATGGACACCAGATGCTTGCGCAAGGCAAAACGCACACATGAGGTGGGGCGCAAGCTTATGAAGAGGATGATAAAGGTGTGGGACGACATGGACTTGTGACCTCTGCAGTCACATGACTTATGGGAGGAGGTGTTACCTGCAGCGTGGGGAGGGGGCGGGGCAGGGTGCCGGATGGCCCCACGCTCCTCCTCTCCTCCTCGAGAGCTCGAGTCAGACGCTCAAACTGCATCTCCTGCTCGCGCACTGACGCCAGGAGAGATGCGGCATTCTCACACTGCTCCATACACACTGAGAGAGAAGACAAAGCGTTACACACCGCACTGCTGCATACACTCTGAGAAAGAGGGTATGGCACACATTCATATGGCTTCTCAGCATTTCAGGACACCAAACACTCGCCTGAATCAAAGGGACACATTCCCACAGGATACCACACTCAAACCCAACACACAGTTCCTAAACAGCTATATGGTTACAGCTTAGTAGGGCTGAACAATCTGTGGAAAATATCCAATTGCAATTTTTTTCCAGAGGTTTTTTTTTTTTTAAATATAAACAAGCCTCAGTTCAATATTCAACATGTAATAGATTTAAAAAGACAGCATTACCACAAGATCAAGATATTAACTGCCCTATATTTTAATGCAAGGATGATAAAGATATGAACTGCTTCCAACATGTATTACTTAAAAAAAAAAAAAAAAAGCTGCAAGTTAAATAAAGTAATAGCAACCTGACTGCAGAATGAGCAGGAAGGAATTACACCTTTTATCCAGCACTCAGATGAGCATTCGAAATCCACCATGTGTTTGGCGTAGTACCAAGTTATGGCATTTGTTACTTAACAGTGCCTTCATGAGCCCTTTTGCTATGGATTAAAACAGTCAACTCGAAAATAGTTATTTGTTTACTAGACTGGGCTCAAGCACCGTTACTTTCACTTGACTTTTTAGCCATAGACCCATCACAGAGCTGTGGCGGCGACTGTTCCACAACATGCCTTGCACAAAACCTTTTGCTGCTCATCGTCTCAAACCCGAAATATTCCCATACCACCCAAGGGCTGCTTTTCTTTGGGACTTCATTATCCAACGTTGCTTTTGACTTCATGGAAGCCATTTTCTGCACAAGTTTTTACAGGTTTCTGGGTGGGCATATACATAGTCACCTTGGGACAGTTCTGATAGGCGAGTACAACGGTCAAAGGAGGAGGATGGCATGAATTTGTAAAACCTTCGACACTGCAGTTTAAACCCTGGGTCAGACACCCCGCACAACATATCCTAAACTAAAACCATTATGATTTGCTAAGAACATAGTTTCAAATTACAACTGATTTGAAATTGATCATTCAGCCCTATAACTCAGCATTACAAAAACATTAGTTTAAAGGGTTGTACTGATTGAGCAGCAATTAGGCACCATGTAGACGTGGCAACTATAAATCAGATCACAAGTCTTCTTCTAAATACACAGTGCATTCATTTTTAGGTTTGCTAGTACTTGCAAGTTAGGCTTGTGCCATACTGATTAAACACCTGTGATTTCTTTTAAATTATCAAGATAAACAGCTTGATCATTCAGAAACAGCCTACAGACAGACAGGAATGAGCATTTCTACCATTGTCGATTTAATGAAAATGGGAGAGGGTGTCCTATTACTGGCTGTGTAGTCAGGAACTGGTAATGCACAGCAGAAAATTTCCAATATAGTCCTTTTACAAACTGGTTATAAAATGTTCACATGTGCTCAGTGTTCGTTTACATCTGAACACTGACCAGAAAAGCTAAAAATGTGTACAGGCAAAAGGGGGGCATCATTGCGACGACTCCAATGCAATTAATCACTTTACAATCATCACCCCATTAACATTATTTGATGTGTCAACCAACTGAATCTTTTTAGGACAATACTTCAACTTCTTTTTTGGATGAAAATCCAAGTTTTTATTTATTTTTACCATTTTGGCAGCATCACTAAACGATAACTATATTCACCCCCAGCCAAGTCAAACATGCATTGGTAAATTTCATTTCATATTAAATGAACCCAAACCATTCTCCATTTACCTTTGCAGAAAGTGAGTGCACGATCTGAGTAATGAGAGAGACGGGGCAGG
Source organism: Ariopsis seemanni (assembly GCA_026413345.1). NCBI lineage: Eukaryota > Metazoa > Chordata > Actinopteri > Siluriformes > Ariidae > Ariopsis > Ariopsis seemanni. The sequence continues at coordinate 51,456,537 of JAOANJ010000026.1, read as the reverse complement.
GCTTTCCTCATTTAATTCAGGACAAAAAGACTGCTCGTTCTGTTTGAGTGATAACTCCTGACTGTAATTCATGCTAAATTGTGGTGCTCCTACACAAAAGGTATAAAGGTTGGCAAATCTGACAATATAATGTAACTGGAGTAAACGTCACAAGCTCTTATGGCAGTAGAACACGTAGAGGGTTTACTCACCGTCACGCAAGCCTGGTATCAACTAAACCGTGCTAAATACATTTGTATCCAGTAGTTTTGTAGGATATTAAGAAATCACACAGTACAGAAATAACTTCAAAAGGCATGATCTGTGGTGTCTTAACTACAATTACCACCCTTTTTTTTTTTTAAATGTGGTATGGGTATCTATAGAAAACCTAACATCATCCCAGCCTTAGCACCATATTTATCAAGCATAAACTAGATCCTGACTTAAAAGTAATTAAATGTAAATTTAATTAACTATCCAATCCAAAATTGTTCTGGGAAAAAAAAAAAAAAGGACAGGGAGTGACAAAAGCTAAAAGAATAACAGCACCAGCAAACAAAGGCTCACACTGTGCAAGTGACAGGAAACCAAACTGGTTTTTTGGAGAATGATTAAGATTTATGCAAGAGAAAGAGACAAGAGCAAATCATGTACAGGCAGGCATAATCAGCTCAGACAGCACTAAACCAACCGAGGTCCTCCAATATCACAACTGACACCTCCAGAAAAACTGCATCTCAACTATAAAGCATAACCCACCATTTAATGTTTCAGTCACTGAACCATAACTGACAACTACAAAGTAAAAAACCATTTGCTGTCAACCAAGCACAGCCACACAAATTATTAAAGGATGTCAATTTGAACATTGCTGAGTGCTTACACAGAGCATGTTATGCATTAACCCTGCAGCATTGCTCTCTGAGGGGTCAAATAAACAGCACACTTTTGCTTTAGCAAGATGATACTCCCATCTACTTGCTCCCTCACATGCTTTCGATTTTGACATTTGAGCAATCTTGTCCATCTAAATATATTTGACATTTACTGAAATGAAAGGATTTGCAGTAAAGCATCTTGAACTATTCGATATTGTTCCCTTCACAGAAGCCACAAACTTCCCCTTCCCTTCCATCAGCTTCCATAATGACCGAGACTGACTGGCAGCTAGGAAAAGTTTAGAAATTTATACATTTAGAACAAATGCTGGTTCATAATGCAACTTTGAGTTGTCTTAATGATGAATATTTTGGGTCTATTTGTAGTCAGTGTTCCCTGTTACAGTTGCTAAAGACCATAGCGACTGGACATTTACAATTTAAGAAAAATGGCATGTCCATTAAACATGCCAACATGAAAAAATACCAGTAAGCCAGATGTAATTTCCATATCAAGCACTCCAATTTGCACCCAGTTGGCATTCATTTGGCTGGAATAAAATGATCCAAGAAAAATGTATGCAATTTATTAAACTTTTGGCTGCCACTACTACTTTGGCTAGCCAAACATGAATGGCTTGAAAACTCATACATTATATATTTTTTTTTAATATAATAAGTAAGCTGTACATGTTCACTTAGGGGAAAAAAAAAAGTCCCCAAGCTAATATTTCAGGCACAAGCGCTCCAGATTTACACCAAGAACATACAGCTATTCAATAATGTGCTGACATTTCACTCTCTAAATGCAAAAATAAAAGACGATGCTGATCCGCACTTGCTCATTAGCACCAGTGAACTCAAGTACAGAGCTGGGTGTGAATGGCAGGTGAGAAGAATCCATCCTGTAGAACTCTATTCTGGGCTCAGAGTGGAAAATGATTTACATCAGGAGAACAAATATGATCAGCTCCGACTTGAAAACACTCCATCTAGTTACCAAGCACAACTGGTATCATGTAAAATGGTAAATCACTTTCAATGAGTTAGTGATAGAATGTCAAGAGTATGTTACGCATGAAATTTGGCCTTGGCTTGTACAATTTTGGGGAAATTAAAGATTTCACCTCCACCGGTATCAGAGTTCGGGATTAAGAAAATAGAACCATGGAAAGGATGGCATGTGTTGTCTGAATAACGTTAAGATTCGAGAACTTCCAACCAAAATGCGTGACTGCAGAATGCTGAGTCTAGACCCAACCCATTCTATACACAGGGCTCGAAATTCGTGGTGGTCCGGTCACCCGAGGCGACTTAATTTGTCATTTGGCGGGTAATTCCTGTCACTAGCCA
>JAOANJ010000026.1:49365788-49376480 GCA_026413345.1 Ariopsis seemanni | reverse complement strand
GTTGCTAATGTTTTATCTACATTTCTCTCTTTCAAAATTCTGAAAGGGTGTCTAACCCTCAGTGTGTGCCAAATACTGGATTTGTATCTCTTCTAGTTTGCCAGCTACAGGGAATTTAAAATTCACAACATTCAAGTTTAGTGGCGAACTTGTGATTTTCTTGTTTCTGTGGCCTTGTATCTCAGTGAATACTATAGACAGACAGAACAGAAAAACTAAAGAAATCCACTCACTAGCACCCAGAGACCTCCCAAAATTTTAAATCAACCCTCTAGCTTACACAGTCAGCTTGTATGAAGCATTCAAAAGTGCAAAAAAAAATCATAAATTTTACATATTGTACCAAATTTTCGCCTAGGATTTTGACAACTTGAGTGTTCTAAAATAGTCATTAGTGCAACTAGAGCTTTGAAAATGCAGTTATTTATTGTTTGGGTACCAAAGATCATGTGAATATTCTTCACAGTTGCATATACAAATTCATTGGGCAAATATTTGATCTTAAAAATGCCAATTTTAACTAAATGTTCACTCGCGAGTGCTATTTTTGATGCATTTATATGAAAAGTATGAGGCCCGACACCTCTAGTAATAATTTTATTCAATTCAGCATTAAAATTCTGTGTTTAGTACAAGTCATACAACACTTGTAGTGCCTGAGACTGGATAGATATTGAGACTTCCAGTTGGACGTTCATTAAAAATTGCACAAGTTTGCAGCGCGAGAACCCCAAGAGGATTAGGTACTAGGGGGCTGTAATCTTTTTTTTTTTTGAAGCGGATCTCTGTTAGATCTTTCAGATTATAAGAAATCATGAGGGTTCCCTCCCCCCATTTTATCCCTGTGAAGGTTCAAAGTGAACAACTGCTAGAAAAATGTTCTTACCATAGAACTAGTCATCCATGGATAGAAAGTCTTTAAAATTTAATATAGGTAGCTTAGCATTCTTTGGGTAATTAGAAAAATCTACACAAATTTGGATAGTCGTACATTGAATAGGTGTTAAATGATGAGAAACAAAACTAAAAACAGGCAGTATTTGTTAGCTTTATTATAGTAATTATTAAATTCATTAATATTTAGTTTATTAATAAATAGTTCACTAATAAGCAATCAAACTATATACATACAAAAGATTAATTTATCTTCAGCAACAATCTGTGCACAAACTCATCAAAACATTCCAAGATTCCTATTATTATAATATCACCAAGAATTTTTAGAAAAAAGCAATTTCTGAGACAGTACTGGACCCCATGTTTCCACTATGGCTCCCAGAGTCTGAAAATTAACTCCATAAATGCTTCAGATTAAATTATTCAGGAGCCTTAAATGCTAAAACAAATTTCCGGCAGGTGATAACTTTGACCTTGCACCAGGAAAAACTTTGACCTTGCACCATGATTTTTTTTATATTCTGAAAGATATAAGATAGATCTGCTTCAAAAAAAATTTTGCAGCCCCCTCGTACCCAACCCTCTTAGGGTTCTCGCACCGTGAATTTGTGCAATTTTTAATGAACGTCCAACTTGAGGTCTCAATATTTATCCAGTCTCAGGCACTACAAGTGTCATATGACTTGTACCAACACAGAATTTTATGCTGAATTGAATAAAATTATTACTGAAGGTGTCAGGCCTCATACTTTTCATATAAATGCATCAAATATAGCACTTGCGAGTGAAAATTGTTAAAATTGGCATTAAGATCAAATATTTGCCCAATGAATTTGTACATGTAACTGAAAAATATTCACATGATCTTTGGTACCCAAACAATAAATAACTGCATTTTCAAAGCTCTAGTTGCACTTATGACTATTTTAGAGCACTCTAAATTTGTCAAAATCCTAGGTGAAAATTTGGCAGAGTTTGTAAAATTATGATTTAATTTTTTGAATGCCTCATACAAGCTGCTCGTGCAAGCTAGAGGGTTGATTAAATTTTTGGGAAGTCTCTGGGTGCTAGTGAGTGGGTTTCTTTAGTTTCTCTGTTCTGTCTATAGCATTCACTGAGATACAAGGCCACAAAAACAAGAAAATCACAAGTGTGCCCCAAATATAAAATATCTTTAAATTAAAATTTCATGTAGAACAAAAATGGTATATGATAATGACTTGATATTTCACACATATACTCAGTCTGATGGGGTTTCAAAATCCTTAAAAGTAACTGCGAAATATATCTGCAACAAAATTTTAGAAGGCTGGAAGGGATCAGGAATTCTTTCCCTCATGCACAACTCTTGACGTTTCTTGAGGAATTTCAGGACGTCCTTCTCTTCTTGTTTCTGCATTGGGGATTGAGGAAGAGCTGTAGTGTCTGCTTCAAATCTTTGAAGTGCCTTGGAACATCAGAGAGCAGAGCTTTATCTTCCTCAATATGGGTTATGGCAGATGAAATTGGGCAAAGGACTTCCAGAACGCTTACTATGCGAACCCAGAAGACATCATTATCATCAAGGATTATTTTCCTGATAGATGCTTCAATCTCTAGTGACTGCATAATTGCCAGCTCTTGCAGAGATTCCTTACCATCAATGAGGCTGTTAAACATAACTGCCCACCATCTAGTTTTGCTGGGCAGCTTGAGGCTGGTATTCTTGTTTCTTGCCTTTTGCTTTGCACTGAAGGTTGCTGATACAACTTGGCATGCCTTGACGTACTTCACTACCCTTTTGGCTTTCTTGTACAGGGTCTGTGCAGTTTGTAACTCCATTATCTCACCAAGGAGCAGGCTCATTCCATGAGCTGCATAACCAATAGGGGTTATGTGAGGATACTCATTGTTGATCGTTGTCCAGGCAGCCTTCATGTTTGCTGCATTGTCAGTTATGACAGCAAATACATTGTTGGGTCCAATTTCCTTGATGACTGTTTTCAGCTCATCTGAAATGTAGTTGCTACTATGTCGCTGGTCTTTTGGATCAGTGCTTTTTAAGAACAGTGGATGCGGTGTGGAAACAATGTAGTTAATTCCCTCTCCGCGAATGTTGGACCATCCATCAGCGATCACTGCTACACAGTCTGCATTTTGCATCGTCTCTTTCTCATGAGCACGCTGATATTCTGCTTCCAACAAACGCGTACTCAATGCATGTCTTGTTGGAGGTTCATATGCTGGGCAGATAGTATTGAAAAATCATCTCCAGTATGCATTTGATGTCAACATAAGTGGTGACCCTGATGCATATATTGCTCATGCCAAGCATTCATCTGCAGCCTGCTTTGAGCTGGTACTCATGGAATCAAAGTACCGGTAGAAACTTCCACTCAAGGATGGCTTTGCATAAGAGTTGGAGCTAGCAGGAGAAGATGGACCGGTTAGTGTTGATGAAGCAGATGCTGCAGTAGCCGATGCTGCTGAGGACATGCCCATTGTACTTGTAGATGGACCAGGATCGGCAGACAGATCAGGAGATGGAAATACTGGTGTAGGAGTAGGACTGGATGTAACAAGGATTGTTTGGCTGTGCATCTTTAAGTTTTTTGGAAACTTATCACATTTCTCCAAGTGTTTGTTGGCGTTCTTAACATACTGCTTTGAGCAGTATTTACAAAAGGTAAACATCTTTCCCATCTTTTTTTTATGATGGAAAAGTGCTTGAAAACACTGGATGGTACATGTGGCATATTTCAAAGGCACAAAAAGAAAAGAGCAGAAACATCAACACCCTGTACTGCTGCCAGCTACTATAATGAAGAGGGGAAATCCTACTCATGAAATGTTGCTTGATATTTAGAATCTTGGAAATTACCACAATATGCAAAATGCTGCCAATTACAGTATTAAAAAGTTGTAAAGGAAAATCCTGCTCATGAAATATTATATTTAGCATCTTGGAATTTCCCACAAAATGTAAGAGTGGCAAGATGCTTTATTTGAAGAAAAATCCCTAATTGAGATTGAGAATAATAATTTTTCACTGAAAAATCTGAATATAATACTAATATTGAAAAACTAAAAGCCTTTTATTAATTGGCCTTTAGCAATATGTCCTATTCTTAATTAGCACAAAACAGTACATAATTGAAAGAAAGGCTTAACATGGGTTTTAATTTGTTTTTCTGGGTGATGAAATGTTTCAAAATGTTTAAAACTTAATAAATGCCAAAACTGAAAATTCCCAATATTCCCGGGCCCTTCAAAATTCCTGGAAACTTTCCACCCCTTTGCAACCCTACTCTTGATGAGGGATTTGTTTTCCTCTGAATAAACTGATTTCAATTAAAGATTGGATTTTTCTCATTTTTTCATTGTGAGATGAAGTTACTTCACCAAAAGGTGGATTTTTTTCGAACCTTTTTTACTGATCTTTACAAGGCGGGCCAATAAACATGGAGGGCACTGTACTATCCAATAAAGCCCTAGTTTATCTACTAAAGACCCTATCGATTCTGCCATCAATCAGTATAACCACACAGAATCTAAAGGTAACAACTTGTAATGAGTGTCTGATTACACAGGTTATGTCATTCACCAAGCACTAGAAGTGGCATAGACACATATGTGAAAATAGTGACAACTCCTAGAACGCATAAGATGTTTTACAGCATTCTGTGACTATCCATGTCCAACCAGACGCCTGAGGAAACTGAGTGTCTGCTTGCCAGTTGCTAGCCTGGAGATGATCTTACCAGATTTATGTAAGAATTAGAGCTCGGTCACACTTCACTACACACACACACACAGGAGGAGCAAGATGATTTTCAGTATTGGGGAAGGTTCAGCCTCTTTATATGGATCCTCCACTGTACAGAAATACTACATTGTTCTAAAAATGGACTGCAAAAATGTTGGGTTTCAGTCTCAAATCCTAGAGCATTTCAGGAAGGACCGTGTGAAAGCACATCATCCTCCACCTCCCCTGTTTAGATCAGAAGGCGAGCTGGTCTCATGGTTTATAACAAGAAAACAGGCGTCCAAATCATGTGGCTTTGGAAGAAAACAATAAAACCTTTAAAAAGCTAAACATCCTCTAAACATCACAGGCAACACTCAAAACCAATGCCACAGATCCTTAAACAATCCATTACTTTGAAAATGATTGCTCAGATTGGTACCGTATCCTGTCCTAGACATCATTTTCGACAATTTATAATGCTGACCAAAGACAATAAACAAGTCACAATGACATTATGAGTTTCTATGGCTTTAAATATAACAAAAATTTTAAAATTACTACTTTAATATCGTCACTGGGCATCGAAATAGAAAACATTAAATAGTTTTGGCATTTAAATTGTAGCCCTTAATGCTATTTTTTAAGGCAAGCCTACATGGCACCATGGATGTTTTAACACAGGAATGGAATGTTCTCCCCATGGGCTGTCAGGGATGTTTGTAGTACTTTCTAGCATTAGACCATGGAACAATAAAAGCAATGGCTGTGGCAGGCTGTGAGTTCTTTTAACTTTGTCCCAATAGCACCAGAAATCAACACAGACATAAACAAAGCAGTGAGATGTAAGAATGTGCCCGGTAATGTGACTGCTCCCAACAAACTGTGTCAAATGGAAAACATGAGCCTAACAGAAAAGCTGTACTCCAGCTCCATGGGCGAGATCAGGGTTTCGGAGGAATTCTACAAATCCAGTGGCTGGATATGAGCTCCATTATCTTTTTCACAAAAGACATCCAGGTGTTATTTTCAGTCACTGGCCTCAGCATGGAATAAATCATCACATTCTATCCAATGAGTTCCATGCCCCTAAAACACACATGCTCATGTCAAGCTGTACTGGTATTACTGTGAGGTACTCAGGAAACAAGAGGGGTGGGGGACAGCGGTGGTCTCCTCTGTCCTGCTGAGAACATACAGCTATTCTTCTACACGAGTGCTGGAAATGAACAGGAGATGAGCATGCAGAATGTAGTGATGAAAAGGAAAAAAAAATGGAGCATTGACTTACTATTGCTGCAGGTCGGAGGCTGTTTCCAAGGGAGTGAAAGAGGGGGCACTCTGCAACAAACCAAACAAAGAAGTCATTGAGAGCTCCACAGGCTCAACTCTTCTGGCAGTTAGAAAAGGACAGGGCACGTTAGTCAGGCAAATTCACAGTCGCCTCTGACTCCAGTCTCCTGTGCTCTTGACTCAAAGTCGTATGGTCCTCTGGACGATGTGTAGCATAGGGAAGCCAGCGAGTATTTTGGCCCGCATGCAAGTTAGGGGCAAAACAAGCGGCTGGAAGTGAGGGGTGGGGTTAGTGAGCGGTCTGTGGAGAGGGGGCTGTCAGCAGCTCAGCCAATCAGCTCTCGTCTCTTACTCTAGCCCATCTATTGTCTGCTGTGGAGTCACTCTCATTATGGGCTGACCAGACTGGCAGACAATTAACCAGCTGGTGTGGGAAGGAGGCCAAATTACATGGGCACACACACACACACACACACACATTTTCAGAATAGCATGCATTGCGTAAACCCATATCTGACATCCTGCACATATGCGCAGAGGTGTCATTAATAGTGTGCAAAAGGAAGTTTTCCTCTGGCCATGCTTGTTGGCACATGTGCCGGGCCAATAACGTGGAGGCGGCCGTTATTACCAGGCAGCAAATCCAAATGGAAGAGAACAGACAGCCACTCAGCAGGGCTGCTGCGTTTTGAATGGTTTAACACCAGCTAATTTTAGGCCACTGTTTCTGTTGCTTCTCCCCAAGTGGATGTCACAGTGCACAAAAATAACGCACTTCCGGATAAAAGCACAACTGTTGTTTGCAAATATGACTGCCCAATCGTGACCCGCTACTGGCTAATGTCCCTTTTGGAGGACAATGGCTTATGTGTTCACACACCCCCGGCTATACGTTTCTTCTCTGACCAGCAGACAAACAGATGGACCCTGTGCTTACGTCTGTCTCACCGGTTGCTGGGGCAAGAAAGGTCACAAATAACCTTTGGACATGACTGTCAAGCTTTGTATTAGAATTTCAATCTGGCAGGTCTAAAGACTCTTCTATTTATAAATTCACATGCTCCAGAAGCATCATTCTTCAAGGGCAACTGATATAGTATGTAGCTACTCATATCAGTGGAAAAGGGTTCTTGTGTTCTTGTCCTACTGTATATATCCATTTTGTTAATATTAGATGAGAGGCAGGAAACTCTCTTGGAGCCTGTGTGTTTAATCAGGCCTGGTGCTGGTGCAGCAAAAACACAAACAGGAAGTATGCGTGAGGGCCTTATCTGAAGTAATCGAGTGCTGTCAAGAAACCAAGATAGCACAAACACAGTGAGTAAACGACAAGAAAGGAAAAGCCAATTACATTATGTTGTTCCGGCATTATGACAACTAAAATAAATATAAACTCACTTTTACTTTTATCAATCTATAGTTATTGCTACTGCACAGGAAGCTCTGGAAGCTGTCTTGATTTTCACTGCATGATTAAAAGGTCCCTGGTTCACAATAAAACACAGAGTGTAAGGATGAGCGAGTAAAAATGCTTCACTCCATACGTAAGCCATATGTAACTCCTTAAACCTTTGGCAGTTATAATCTATGCATGAAGAATGTAAGTCTGGGACTTTAAAATGAGGAATTTTGCTCGTTTATGTACAAGTAGAGGATCATAAAACGTAAAATTGTTACATATCACTTACACCTATATCAACATTTAAGTACCTGGTCCAGGGTAAGAGAAAATAACATCATCCTTCATCTAGTTAAAGGATGGCAAGTAAAAGAAAATAATGTGATTTCTTGATAAACAGGGAAGACTGGATATCTATTTAAACTGAATTTCAACTTACGCCTGTGATTACGTAAACCAGAGAGTGACCAGTGACCTGATACATGCGCGTGGGATCACAGGCCGGCTGCCGTTCCCTGAAGTGCTGAACCAAACTATACACAGAACTCAGCATCCGGTCCCTCAGCATGGCAGTGTGTCTATAGCACCAAAGACCAGAGCACAAAACATTCCTCAGCTTTACAGGTGATATAGCAAATGTATATTTGGCTATAATACTTAATAATAATCACCATGGGTGGTACTGTACTGTATATTGCATTAGAGTGAAGTTACTTTTGCTCCTCCAAAATTGATTAAGCTGATTATTTTCCAATAACATTATGCCCTGAAGTGTTTTCTTCTTATATTCTTGTATACTGAAGCAATTTGTTGGAGAACAACACATCATATGTACTTTATATGTGTTTATAGTTACATTTGGGGTGGCAAAGTGGTGTAATTGTTAGCCCTGTCGCCTCACAGCAAGAAGGTTCTGGGTTCAAGCCCAGCGGCCGACGAGGGCCTTTCTGTGTGGAGTTTGCATGTTCTGAGTGGGTTTACTCCGATTTCCCCCAAAGACATACTGGTATGGTTAGATTAACTAGAAGAAGTACTATTCTTATTTAGTTGTGTATATTATGTACACAGCCCATGTTTTTACTTTTTTTCTATTTAACTATTTATAGGTTTTTTTAAATACTTTTATTGCACTCTATTTTTTGTTACTGTTTATTCCTGACTCTTTTTCTGTTTGTGAGCTGCTGTAACATGTACATTTCCCCACCGAGGGATGAATAAAATTTACCTTATCTTTATCTTATCTTACTCTAAATTGTCCATAGGTGTGCATGGTTGAGAGGAGAAAACCTCCGTAATAATCTGGCAGAAGGCAACAGGAAATCCCTACTGTAATGTCACCTAGAAACTCTGATGGACGTCAGAGCCAGACCTGCCATCAGGCAAAACACTGAAAAAGATTATAGTTTCATTTAATGTTATGGAAGATCCGTGAAACAATTTGGATCCTGTTATCACTTATAATATAAAAATTATAAATAGCCATTTCCTCAGTGAGCTCTTTTTTTTTTCTTTGAACATTAATATGAAAAATGCAGCTTGTCAGGTCACCAAAGAACCACAACGTCTTCTATCCTGAAGACTCTCCTGTGTCTGAAAGGCTATAGCTTTCAGACACCGTGGGTGGTACGGTGGTGTAGTGGTTAGCACTTTTGCCTCACAGCAAGAAGGTTCTGGATTTGAGTCCAACGGCCAACAGGGGCCTTTCTGTGTAGAGTTTGCATGTTCTCCCCGTGTCTGTGTGGGTTTCCTCTGGGTACTCCGGTTTCCCCCACAGTCCAAAGACATGCAGGTTAGGTTAACATGGGGCGGCCTTGGGCTGAAGTGTCCTTGAGCAAGGCACCGAACCCCCAACTGCTCCCCAGGCACTGTAGCATGCCCACTGCTCTGGGTATGTGTGTGTGCTCATTGCTCATGTGTGGACACTCGGTAGAGTGTATACCTCTGCCAAGCCACATATTAGTATATCCACACAAAAAAAAAAAAATCCTGGATCCGCATCCATATCCAGAGTTGCATCAAAATCTAAATCAATTGTTCCTTGGCACATGGCTCACCTTTTCTCAAAATTTCATCAAAATCCGTTCACTACTTTTTGAGTTACGTTGGGAACAGAAAAACAAACCAGTGGAAGTGAAAACTGAACTTCCTCCAACAAAGTTGGCGGAGGTAAATATTCAGCTTTGTAAGACCATATATATAATTAAAATCCAATTAAAAAGCCCTTTGTAATCGGCTGCTTATTGCTATTGGAATCTGTACTTTTTTCTTTGCTTTACTCGGCATCTGTTAAATAAGTGTTTAACTTTGTGTGGCCTTAGTAGCCTCCTCATGCTGTTATATGTCAAATATCACTTAGCATGAAAGAGGCATGAAAGATTAGCCCCCATTTAACATTGTCTCGACATCATCTGGGAGTTAAATTCCTTTGCGCTGACTATCAACGCTAGTCAGTGGAACACCGTGTTAACATTGTTTGTCTGTTTTCATGTGCCTGTTTCCTAACAGGTGTTACAGATGACTCAGTAAAATTTACTACTTTCCTGCTGTATAAATAGCATACAGGGTAAGACAGCGTGCTATGCACTTCGGCGTCACACGTAGGAGCCATGATTCCGTCTATGAAAGAGGCTTACTTAAAATCATACGGGTTTTTTTTTCCTCTCTGTGAAATTACCTGATCACTCTGACAGCTAGACCACTATAAATAGTCCTGACTGAAAATAGCCGTAATCATTCTACAAAAAGGGAAAAGAGGGCATCATGGGGGAAGGGGGGGGCATACCAAAGGATGGTAAACATGATGACTAGCCTCAGGTTGCACACCAAAGTGAGGAGATGTGGGTCTGTGACACCACTCTGAGTCGGTGACAAGTGCCAGATGACAGTATTTTCACATCTCACATGTACGTAAACACCATGCCCAAACAGGTGTTTGCCCTAAACGTGGTGTTGCCTGATATCAGTGTTGGTAGACTCTATGCATCCATATGGGGTCAGAAATACCTTGTACACTTTTGCACAGTTTCATTTTTCACGTCTCAATAACCTGTTATTCAATTAAAGTAACGTTAATTTAGGGCAGCATTTCTGATACTGATACTTATCATCCTTGTATCAATACCCTTAAGTTAAAAAATTAAATAAAACACTAAAATGTAAGAGTGGACACATGATAAATCCATTACTTAGCCCACCAGATAAGTGGAAGAACCAGTGTGCTGCCGAGCCCCATGATCTGGTTACCTGGAAACCTAATGAACTCGGTTAAATATGGTAACATAATATAATAACATATGGCCAGCTAGTTACAGTGGTGCTTGAAAGTTTGTGAACCCTTTAGAATTTTCTATATTTCTGAATAAATATGACCTAAAACATC
>JAOANJ010000026.1:48689874-48700411 GCA_026413345.1 Ariopsis seemanni | reverse complement strand
AAAATAATATAATAATGTTACATCTACTATGCTAAATTAATACCTCTTGGCAATAGACTGCAACAGTTGCTGAACCACCAAAAACACGGCTGTGCTTATTATTTTAGTTTACACCACAGTGTGTCTAACAACTGCCATCACCGGCAAATGCTGCGGTAAAAGACAGATGAATGTAACACTTCAGCACATGCTTTTATTGGAACTCAATGGTAACGGTAACTCTGCTTCACTTCAAGCTTTGTTTTGCAGCTTTATTAAAATTGGCTCCTTAGTTTTTCCCTGTAGCTGAAGCCATGTACCTCCTGTTGGAATAATCCTGGATGAAATGCTGGACCTCACCTGAGAAGTCAGCGGTGTTAAACAGATGAGAATGGCGCTCTCCTAGCATGTTTAGCAACACTCTCAGGATGGTCTCATCTCCAGCATGAGCAGCCAGATGCACTGCTGTCCGTCCGTCCCTGTCCAGTAAGGTAGGATCTGCACCTACTCTTAGCAAGAGCTCCACCAACTTTGGCTGCTGGGTGATCACGGCCAAATGCAGCGGGGTCTGGAGAGAAGGAAGTCATCAGGAGACATATTAAATTAAAGTCACCCTAAGCTTTATTTCATTTTAGGATTAAATCTTTTGGGGAGGTTGATCTGAGTGTATGAGAATGGTCAATGCAGATGTGCCATACGAACATTTAAAACTCCAGTTTTCAAGACATTATAATATCCTGTCATGATCCAGTATGCAAATGTCCCTCATGCAAAATGTTGTTTATATGCTATTATTATATCGGTTTACCACACAAGTGGGGTTGTTTAGGGTTTTAAGGGTATTTTTCTTATTTACATCTTCATAGGCTCAAGAGTTCCTCTTTTTGTTGTCTAATGATATAAAACATTTCCTTGGTATCTTCGTCATATATCTAGAGAATATTCAGCCGCCTACTTTCACAGAAAGAGGTGATTTAAATGACATGACATGACATGACATGATGTGATGACTAACCACAGACTTTTTGCATGCAGCCTGTCAACAACTATTGTTATCTTGTTTACTCACCCCAGAGGTCTGTGTACTTTTTTACGTTTACTGATTATATCTTGCTCTGAACCTCCATTCAAAAGTTGCATATACAGTACGTGGAAGTGCAGAGAGCCAATCAGACTGTACGCTTCATTATTGCGAAACTCATGCCCAGAAAAGTGTACAAAAGGTATTTGAATCTGGGGGAAGCCATGACCTACTGGTTAGAGAAACAGCTTTGGGACCAAAAGGTCACTGGCTCGATTCCCTGGACCAGCAGGAATGGCAAGTCACCTAACCCCAGGCTGCTCTGGACATGTTGTCTGCCTCTCTGGATAAGAATGTCTGCTAAATGCCTGTAATGTAACATAATGAGTCTGAGAAGATTGTGGTAATTACCTGGTTGAGGAGGTTGAACTTGTTGATTAATTTGAACTGTGGCGTGTTTATGATAGTCTGAATAAGCTTTGTGGCCACTGCTGGCTGCTGGTGGATAATGGCCAAATGTAAGGGCCTGTAAACACCACAACAAAGAAATTCATTAGAAACAGGTCGGGGTTGATCTTGTGTACATTAAGTTTAAAAAAAAACACCACACAAAAGATTAAAATATATTTTGACAAACGTTCTAACCTATAATAAGAAAAAAAACAACCCAAAACAACTACACTAGGGTTTTTAATGACTAAATTATTCAAATAATTTTCATGGAACCTCCAGTGTGCAGCCTTCCATAACTTCCCAACACAAGAAGAACCAGACGCTAATAAAAATAGACTCACGTGTCTCCGTTCTCGTCCTGCACACCACAAAGCTGTCTCTGCATGGCCAGGAGGAAGCGTACATCCCCTGAGCTGCAGTAGTCCAACAGGGCCTTAGCACTGTGCTTGGCTTCTGCTATGGCCCGTTTCCGTAGAGCCGAAGCTAAAACAAACACAATATGACAGGATGCACGTTAGTGCAAATGCAGCACGAACACTTGAAAACACTGTTCATTCACCGCTGGCAACAAAGGTTATAGCTACTGATGTGCTGCTCACCAATCTGAAGGAGGTGTTGCTGTGCTATTAAGTTTGTTGGCATTTCTTGTTGTTGCTGTTGTTCCTGGGCTTTAACCGGCTGTGGAGAAGATCCTGCCATCTGTGTGCCTCCTGCAAATCCACCACAGCTGCCACCGTAGAAGCCTGGCCCATCCACATGATTAAACTGAAATCCTAGAGAAACGAAATAGGTATGTTTCCATCAGAAGGTTTCAAAAATTGTAATCAAATTTCCAGAAAGCCAGCAAAAAGAAAATGTCAATCGCGGTGTGTTTCCGTCAACACTGTTGCATCAGTACTCTGTGTCAGCTTGCTGCGGCCAGCAAGGAAAGACTACATCCTCATTTACTCAAAGGATCGGTTTCTGTCACTCTTCCTGCATCAGGAGCTGGTAAAAGTACCCAAATTCTTTACTCAAGTAAAAGTGTTATTCCTTATTTAAATAAAAACTCTTACGTTTCGAAGAAAGATAAAAGGAAATGATACCTGCCTCAACTCACACAATAATTTTAGCTACTGATCGGAAATCAGTGCCTCTTTTACAAAGCAACATGGGAAAATATTAGCTAAGGAGTTGTCTGATGCCAAAAAAAAAAAAAGTCACCTGCTGGTGTTTGAAAAAGTCAAAAGCGTTAACTGGGGGAAAAAAAATCAAGTAAAATTAAAGTTTTTGATATCATAATATATTGCCCATCTCTAAGCATTTACAGTGACAAAAATGAGAACTTACCTCCTCCCAATATTCCTCCACCTCCTCCTCCACCTGCTCCAGGACCTCCAAAGCCCCCAGCTCCTCTGCCCAGGCCTCCTGCTCCACCCTGTGGCCCCCGCCAGTGGTCATAGGGTTGCGGAAGAGACTTCATCCTCTTTCGCTGAACCTCCTCTTTATCTGAGGACACAATATTGTAAAGTGAATATGCTTTATATAAAGCAAACAGCCTGAGAAAAAAAGAGAACAGAGAGAGAGACAGGCAGAAAAGATGAAACGAATGAAAGTTTAGCCGTTATCTAGACTGACCTGGATACTGTGGGACGTAGGTAAACTGTTTGGGCTCGCTGCAGTCTCCACCCTTCTTCCTCTTGAGTTGCAGAAAAACAGTGACTGGTCGCTCAATCTCTTTGCGATATGGTGGCGTTTTAAAGACAATGGCATACTGAAAGAAGGCGGAGACAAACAGTGTAAATGATAACATTCAGCCACTAGATACAATAAAGAACACTGTACTTTCCACCAGGATGTTTTTAAAAAAAATACCTAAAAGTCCAGCGTAGACATGGCTAAATGATGAGTAAGTGAAGTCCATGCGCAATTAAGCTAAATTCTGGACTACAAAATAAAAACAACAATGTATGGATTTTTAACACACCTGTTTGTGTACATCAGTGGGAGAGAAATCACCGTACGCTTCCCAACCTCCCTCTTCGTCCTCCTCATAGAAACGAATCTCAATATCATCTGGAAGCAGGAACATACCTGTCTCAATCAATCTTCTCCAGGAAGACATTATATACTAGTGCAGAGGAATAGAGCGCGTGCGTACCTTTTTGAACTTTGTCACACAGCAGGAAGATCTCATCCCCTCCCTTCACCGAGCCAGAAGTCTTGTCCATGCGTGAGATCTTGAGATTGGACGCATTGGGAGATTCTGGAAAACGGTTGAGTTGTTACAACACTGACATCAAAGCATTTCAATATGCGTAACTCTAAGAGAAAGCTGAAATGAAGAAAACATAAACATACTGCTGTCGTAGATGGGGTTCGAGACGACTGGTTTCAAAGCTCTGGTGAAGCCTCCGTTGCTGTCCTTAAGGTAAGCAGTGAACTTTAACCTCACTATGTTTAGGTCCATGCTCTTGCCCAGCTCTTTCGCTTCTCGAATAATAGCCTGCTCTTCTGCATCTATACCATTCAAAATAAGAGATTCTGTGATTTCTTTTCATTCGAAAACGTAAAACTTGCTTTGGTTCATCATTTTCAGAAAAAAAAAGTACCAAAATTCAGATACACTGAAAATAACAACACAAACCAGGCAAGTCCTTAATGCTAATGCTTTTAATACCTCATTGAAAGTAAATTTTAACTCTTAAGGAATTTAAAATTGCCACTAAAAACAAAATTGAAATAAAAATTTACATGTAACAAGCAAATATGATAAAGTGGCGATACAAAGTACCAAAAAGCAGAATACGAACCCACCGAGCTTTCTGCTAGCTACTTAATATCTATTTTTTTTTGCTGCACCAATAAATAACGTTACCTAAGAGAGTGATGGCGTAAGACAGAGCAAAAAAAATAAAAGAGGAAGAACATGAGCCAAGTCCACAGCTGAGTGATCAGGCTCGGCTTGCGTGTACAGAGCAACTGTATCTCACCGGTAAAATGGAATCCAGGCTGCTTCATTCTCTTTCTCTCTTCTCTCAGTCTCTTTGTCAGAACATCTACCACTCCTCTTTTAGTAACATGAAGAATGCCCAAATTGCTGAACCTGCAAAAAAGTACACACAGTGGTTACACCAAAATATAATCACCAAACTGGAACTTAATAATTCTGGCAAATTGATATTTTATACTGATTTAAAGAAAGTCATTTGGACAGGAAGACATCAAAAGACTGTAAATGCTTTCAGAGCTACTGTCAGGTGTGATTAGTTTTGAGCGAAGCGCTTTCCTCATAAGCTCAGACTTACTGTGCTGTGAGGTCAGTGGGACCCACATCTATGCTGCATGTTCCATTCTCATTGCACTGTTTTCCAACAAGGCTGTGTGCATGGACACGAGGAGGCTCGGTGTGTGTCACGAGCTGCACCTCGACCCGAGCATGACCCACATAGTTACACACCTGAACAAGGACACAAACAAACACATAAGCGTTCCGTTCATAAGCAATACAAAGCACCCGTTCAATTATTTGAGAACGTTCCATTAATAGGACATTATTGAAGCTTCGGATACATTTGTTGTACAGCTGTACCTTAACAGTGGGATACGTCCTCCTGTTCCTCTCACTGGAAGCGCCTGGGAGACCCCCATGAGATGGACCCTCACACTCGTAACGAAACCGGAAGCCTCTCTGGCAGCACACAAATCATTAATGTTAGATTGAAGCTGCACTTTATGATTAAAAAGGATCCTCAGGAGTCAAAATAAGAAATCTTGGGAATTCCCCTTGAACACTGCCTTATATCACAAGACACATAATGTAAGACTGCCACGTGGTTTACTGTCGGCCTGTCTTCAACTAATCTCTTCTGGAAATATATAAATTAATTTAATTTGAAAAAATAATTACTTCCTTTCTAATCAGATATGCACAACCAGTTAAAAGTTTGGATATTAAATATTGAATATCTTGAGTGATTTTTAAAAGAATATATATTTAACGATTCATTTTCATGTAGTTGAAATTTTCTTTTTATGGTTTTTGTGAAATTATTTCACTTGCGTTTTGCTTGGTGATGAATATGTCGTGAGACGTGTTGCCTTTAATCACATTATCCCTCCGCTATAATGGCATTACAGCACAAAAGCTATTCGTCCATTTTAAGAAAATAAGTGAACGTGTCTACTTACTTGTTTGGGCTCCTCAATTATCTGTAAGAAAGGTCCATGAGCTGGAATAAACAGAGACTGCGTCATCACCACTGACTGACCATTACTTAGTTATCGATCATTTATAGAGCTATCAAATGCACGTGCATACATGGAGTTAAACATTCAAAATGCACTGAGGAGGTTTACTCACCTGTTTCTGGAACATAAGGTTCACTTTTAATCTCGAACGAGGGCATTAACTGATGATAGGAGACGTCCATTACGAACTGCAAAAATCACAGATTTGGTTTGAAAAAAAAAAGGACTGTTTTTGTTGTTTTTAGATACAAAATAAACCACGGGCCAGTGTAACTCTGACTGTAGTGTGTTTAGGCTTTGATAACGTCTCATAACCAGCTGAGACAAACACAGACGTCTCAAAGCTGGCGTGGGATGTTGTAACGACTTGATTTGCTCATGTGCCGTAAACAATAGTGAGTAGGTGGGGATTTGTTTAGGTTCGTAGTTGTCATTTCAGGGGATCAAAACAAGCGCTCAAAAAATACTGTCGCAGAACCGATAAATGTGTGGGAAAAAAAACAAAACAACAACTTGTAGTTCAATGATGCTAGTTTTGTAAATATGAACCAGTATGGCTTCTGTAGCAGATCCTCTGTCGTGACCAATCACATGTATTTGTGAATAGCCATGAACTAAGCATTAAGAGGAAACTGGTGTCATCATTCAGTCATGGTTCTTGCTTATCCGGACATTTTTAAGCAAGGAAACGTATCTACAGTATCTGGACCTCCACAAATTGTCATGGTTTAGGTGAAGACACAGTTTATATCTGAAGTCCAGACAGCCATGTTGCATTGAGCAACACTAGCCTTTGGTAAAACAAAGCATGTAGTAAAGTGAGGGCCGAAATAATATTAGTAATAATAATTTTTTTTAAAAAACCAAAAACCTTACCTCGTTGTCAAACATTTTCATGCCGTACTGACTTTCGTCCATGCTGTAATGTAAGAGAAGCAGAGTCAAGTGTTGATCAGACACTGAATTTAGAGCATAAAAACTCCCTAGAGCTCAGAAAGAACCCTGATCAGTCATGTCCGTGATTCAGAGAATACTGCCTGAGTCTTTAAAGCACTGCTGCTGCGACTGTTCCTCTAAACTCCCTCCTGCCTTTCCCCATCTTACTAATCCAGTCTATGACACAAAAACAGAGATAAAGGCCTTCCCCATCAAATATACCTGACAAACAAAATGGAGAGAAGGCTTCAGGCTTAGCAAGGCCTCGGATGAGGTTGGTTTCACTTTCTAGAATGTACGGTAATAATGCATATGCAGTAGTGTTGTTCTCCTTTAGTCTCTCTCTCTCTCGCTCGCTCTCTCTCCCTTGCGCATGCTACTTCCAGGAAGTAGGGCAGTGAATAAACATTAGAGGAAAGCCCCAAGAATACCAGCTCAGTGCTGCCTCTGATGTCAGAAGCTGAGACTCACAAATACACAGGGCTGTATCACAGAGCCGGTGTTGCCAGATTGGGGGGGATTCTATACAACTGGGGTGCTTTCGTTTGAAAAGTTTCGAGAAAATTATACGAAATTCATTTATAGGCTCATTTACCATGATTCAGGTGCGTTTCTTAAAAGTAAAACCTTTATAAACTGCGTTGCTTAAAAATCCTGTTCTGTTAAAATGAAAATGAAGTCTTACTAAAAGTGGCGCAATGTTAAATCACTAAATGACTACGGTAGGATTTTTCCACGATGACATTTGAGAAAAGAAATTCAGCTCACTTTGCCCTCAGGCTAATCAAGGTTCAACAGAAAAGTTGAAATGAGTGGACTGAGTGGTAAATAGAGAAAATCAAGGCTAATTACCTTTTTACATCAATACTGTTTATATTGTGTAAACTACATAAAATGGTGATAAAATAAAATGACTGTTTTAAAATACATTTTCAATAAATATTTCTGTCATAACAGTAAAAAATTACCGCTGGGGGGGGACAATGGGTGGGGAGCTGTTTAATTGTTAGAAAGATTTCCAAAGTAGACGTTCAGGTGCCTTCAATCTAAAAAGCAACCCTTGAAGAATCCTTTGTCTAAAAGGGTAGTGAAGAGAACTTAAGGGTTAATCACACAACTAAAATAATGTACAAAATCTTTTGTCCACACCTGATGAATGATCAAAATTCACATAGAGTGAACCTTGAGAGGTATTTTTCTGATATTTTCTGGTACAAAATGTTTGGACATTTGCGTGGTTTTTGGCAAAACGGATTGTCTAGAAATCATGACACCAATCCAGAAATACTTCATGAGGTCCTGCGCATCACTGCCTTTTACATTCCCAAAAGTCACTACACTTTATTTCCTCAAATTTCCCTATAGGGGCTTTTGGTTAAAACTAAAGTCCTGAAACAAAACGTGGTAATCATGACTCTTTTAACAGGAAGCTCAGAAGAAAAAACTCCAATGAGGTGGAATATATTCAAATGAACAGCTACGTGTTGCAGAATTAGTCAACTTCCAATTCATATTTCTTAACACACAACACGGTGTAGAGTACAGACTATCTAGACTTGCCAAGGGGACTGCCCCCCAAATTTTTGTCTGTTCAGTTGTGTACAGTCCCAAATCCCCAGACTGGTTATTGTTTATGTATGACATACTTCAGAACTTAATGGATTCTTGTAACGTAAGCTTTCACAACGTATATTTACAAAGAACCTATATTTAAACTGCACCATAAAAAAAGACAAGATGCACTTTTATTAATTGAAACAGACGAGGTTCTAGTGCAGTGTATAAAAGGGTTGTCTGAGTGCAAAAATACAACGAGGTGATAAGCAAGTAAGAGACTGGACTTTGCGAAGATTTTAGGATTCACTAAACTCACAAAGTGCTCAGTATACTATAAATACGTGACTGCTATGTCGAGTCAAAAGTAGCCCCATTAGATGGACGTCTATCTTATAACACAGGTAGTACAAACTTGTGATTTTCAGTTGTTTTGCCACAGGAAGCTGGAGTTACTCAAGAGATATCATCAGATATCAATACCCGCAATAGATATGACTCTAGGCATTCAGTATGAGCATGACCCCATTTGCACAGATTACAGGCTTGCACAAGAACACCAGAAGTTTCTAATTACTGAATTAATCCTGTGCAGTTACGACAGTGAAACGCACTTAGATGCAGACACATAGATCATTATGTTGCCTGTAAACTTGACGAAAACACTATATCATGTCTTTCATTGAAACAGTAGGATCCTGACCTAAACCTTCCACACAACAGCATGTACAGAAGCATCAAATACAGCAGCACAGGACTAAACATATATAACACACACACACACGCATATAAACACACCAGGAGCCAGATTAGACTGATACTGTGACTAATGTATTTGCAGAGATAGTTCAATCATTGATCTCAGTTATTTAATCCTTGGTTTTGCACAAAACCAAAGAACTTTATATCCAATTTAGATTTCCGTGCAAAACAACGACAGGCAACACTGTTGTGATATGTCTATATTATCATACATTAAACACATTTTACACACAGGTTACACACACATATGCATCTGCTTATGTCATCCTTAATTAATCCTTACAGAGGTTATTTAATCCGTATGGAGGAGATAAGATTTCTAGACAAGCTGCAGGCTCTATTTGCAGGACTGTTGCCAGACTGTTGCAACACATGCACGATATCCTGTAGTCGAAAATACCAAACTGGAGTCTAACCAGCACCAGATTTGCTGGTTACAGTGCAAAAGTCTGAGACCACACTG
Organism: Ariopsis seemanni; assembly: GCA_026413345.1. NCBI lineage: Eukaryota > Metazoa > Chordata > Actinopteri > Siluriformes > Ariidae > Ariopsis > Ariopsis seemanni. The sequence continues at coordinate 48,691,013 of JAOANJ010000026.1, read as the reverse complement.
AAAATCTTTTTTTTCTTTTTTTTTTTTTTGTTCATTCAAAACTGAATACGAAAAGAAAGTTTTGCTATTTTAAAAAATTTAAAACAAAGAGTCAATATCATGCGGAATTGATCTTCAAGATTCTGCATTATTTCTAATGCCACAATTTAAATGTCAGCAAATTTGTGATCTTGTCCATGTTAACACCTCTGTATAAAAAGAAAAGAAAAAAAAATCACATTTTCTTTCGTCTTATCCCTTCCATTGAAGTGTGGACGTTTTCAGATGATACGTCAATGGATTTGACCATGACGATGACCATGAGATTTTACACAAACTATGCATGTCCATGCCAGCTCAAATGCACACTGTGTGTCATTAAAGCAAAATGGCGGCCATATCAAAATACTAAAAAAAAAACACCCTAAAATTCATGTAAAACTATCTGAGATTCTACTTTTCTCACAAGCTGTTGCCGATAATATACTTTCTAGTAAAAATGTTGTATTAAATTTGAAAAGAATGCAAAATAAACACACTTTCACTAGCTCTCTCAGACCTTTGGACCCCACTGGTGGCTGTATCTGAGAATGTTACCGTTTGAGTGATGTGTATGTAAAAGTTGATGTAATTAGATATGGTTCGTACCTCAGAGCTCCGGCCATGCTGAAAGTTGCTGTAGAAATCCAAAACGAGCTGTGGGAAATTCATACAAAAATGTTTTACACACTTGTTGCTTCCTGTGGATGTGATTCCCCCTCTTCCCCACAAATAAGTCAAAAGACCTGGTCGGTTAAGTCCAAGAAGTTCACAGACATTGTCAGGGAATTTCCAGCCGCCCCACACCTACCACTGTAGCTTGATGTGAACTGGCTAACAACAACTTAAGCTTGCACAAAAAAAGCCTGAAAAGTGTAAACTGTACTTTAAACTGTGTATCTGCTCACTGATACGGTATCTAGATGCTTTCCACAAAACCAGCTGCAGGTAAATATAGGTACAGTATGCATATACTGGATCTGTTAGAAATCCTACTACACTCTAAAAAAAATAATAGGGCCAGTAGCGGTTCTTCAGACCGATGCCATCGAAGAACCTTTTTCAGGGCTTCAAAGAACCGTTCATGCAACAGTTTTGCATAATGTAATGGTTCATCACAG
>JAOANJ010000026.1:47984360-47995085 GCA_026413345.1 Ariopsis seemanni | reverse complement strand
CACGTTATAAGTTAAACAGATGTTATATTAAACTTTGTCTTGTCAACATTTTGGAAATTGTTTGTGTTCATTGAGATGTTGTTTAAAATGCTACTTTTCAAAGGGGGTGTACTCATTTACGCTGAGCACTGTAGCAACAATGGATGCCATGGAAACAATTTCTGGTGATATACAAACATTAATGTAACTTTTAATTAAAAAAAAAAAAACATATGACCAAAGAAGAGTCTACAATTATAGCCTAAATGATCACCATGGTTTAAGTGTAATTAGCATTTTTAGTGTCATCATGAGTGGAATCATAACTAGCCAACTCACATGTTGGATTAATGAGACAGAGATAACATATAAGATTTATAACTACTGCAAAGAGAATGTTATTTAAGTTGTAGTATTATTTTAAAATATTATCTTATTATCTTAAAAGATGAGATGAAATGTTGACTAGCAAGCTAAGCAACTAACTATAGCTAGCTATGGCCTGTCAGGTCAAGTCACATTAACTAGCTAACTAGTTCGCTTGTCAACTTTCGATAGGATATTTATTATCAGAACACATTAGATCAGATTGACTATAAATACATAGCTAGCTGGGTAACAGCTCAACACTAGCTTACATTCGCTAGCCAAGTGTAATCATGAAAATGACTGATGGTCTGAAAACACTGTTAGAAAATAAAAATAATGGCAAAAATAAAGGAAATAAGACAAGCAGATTGTACTTTCAGATTGTAAACACACTCTGTGAAGAGAATTATGGGATGTCTGTATGTTGCCATGAGAACAGGACAGATTTTTACCTCAGGAGCGCAAACAGTGTTTAAAGGCACTTTCTAGCCAATATGCATGTAATGATTCACCCAATTCACGATTTGATTCAAGTCGATTCATGATTTTGGGTTCACAATGAAATTTTCTCCACAATATTTAAAAAAAAATTAAATGAATAAAATTTTATTACCAAAAAAAAAAAACCCCAAAAAAATTCCTATTCTTTTTCAACTTAAATATTCCTTTGGTTAAATTTAAATTAAAAAAGTTTTGTTTCATTTTCTTAATAAAAAGCAATAATTATTGACCCACATTTGTTAAAGGTAAAATATAATAGACTATTAACTAAAATATTGTCTTTATTAAAAGTGAAAAATGTTAATAACAAACAGGCCTTTTCTTAATAAACTTTTCTGAACATTTATACTGCCTCTATTTGCTTCTACTTTCTTGATCTTTCAGCAGTATGTAAAAAGAGAACTCTGATTTCTTGTTAACTCTATTTGTACACTCAATCACAGAACAGCTCTTTCCCATTTTTGATCTATTTTTGTGTGTGTGTGTGTGTGTATTTCATGGCATTAGAGCTGAGTTACTTCTGCCTAGTGTGAAGCCATGTGTATTCCCGCTATTGTACATGATTGCTCCCTCTGCTGTCTAAACAACACAGTTAGATCTAGGAAAAACTAAGAGATTACCTCGCCTGATAATAATTGCGATTTATTTTTTATTTCATCGATTCAAAACATCATAAATTTTTATCACAGTTTGTCATTGCACAAAATATTGTTATATGCCAACTAGCTAAGCAGACAATTACAATCAAGCTACAATTGAAGGTGATGATATTTTTATAAAGCATTGGAACTGAAATAAAGACCATGTGTGTGTGTGTGTGTGTGTGTGTGTGTGTGTGTGTGTAAAAGTAAAATCAGTTTAGGAGTGTGTCTGTGAATATAAGAGGGTTTGCGATATCACCTGCAGGATGCTGGCTGTCTGCCTGCATTCACACAAACACACACACATACAGACACTGCAGCCTTTTCTACTGGAGTTTGGCAGTTTTCCCAGGAGTGGTGTGTGTGTGTGTGTGTGAGTGATGAATGGACTGAACTGGTCTTCACAGTACAGAACAGATTGAGGGGTGGAAGGGGGAGGGGCTGCTCCACTCTGATTGGTCAATTATATGGCTGCAGGAAATTGATCGTAACTTGCTGAATCATTCAGCCAATCACATGTCAGTGTATATTGCAGTGTGTGTGTGTGTGTGTGTGTGTGTGCGCAAGCTGATGATTTTGTGTATGCGACAGTAAGGTCACGTCGGTAGAGGACACTCACGTGTGATGTCATCAGCATGCGTCATTGTGCTGTCAGTCAAACACCAGAATGCGTCATGTGCCATAAAATTAGACCATCTCCATGGCAATGTCATGCCCTCTACTGGAATGTACCATTAAAATGTTGAAATGGAGTGTGTGTGCACGTGTGTACAGTGTAGAAGTGTGTTATGAGCCCATGTGCTAATTATATAGGATATAGGGCTACTTGACTGTGTTTGCTATTGATCTCTGTGTATGTTTGTGTGTTTTTAGGTGTGGCAGAACAGTTTGCCATTGCCGAAGCAAAACTTCGTGCCTGGTCTTCAGTAGATGGAGACGAATCGAATGATGATTCATACGACGAGGACTTTCTGTCTGCTCATGAGCCCACCACACAGAGTACAGGTACACACACACACCACCTGAGTCAAAATTAATTTTAAAAATGTGTATAATTATTCATGATTAATTTCACAAATAAGACAGGAGATGTGAATATCTTAAAGGGACAAGGTAAAAATAATAGTTTTTTTTAAAGGGACAGTATGTATTAACAAGCTGAAAACAGCAGAGCGAAAAAGATAGCAATAATTAAAAATAAACAAACACTGATACTGCTCCTAAAAATAATTAAATAAACAAATATTACTTTTACTACTAATAATAATAATAAGTTGGTACTAATATCACTAATAATTGATCTGAATACAAAAATGAGTAAAATTAGACTTATTTTTCTTTACACATCGTTTCATATCCAGAAAAAATCTTGAGTTCAACCAGACGCAGTCTTTTATTATTATTATTATTATTATTATTATTATTATTACTCCATTTTTCATTCCTAATTGCCCTTTTCAAGCTCCTCAGTCTGTGGTTCTGGCTTCAAGTTTCCACATTGCACAGATTCCACACTGAAGCCTGAGAAATGAAAACGTATAACCTCCCACTGCATTCAGTTTGATTAGACTTTTTTGTGTAGAAGAGTAGAAGTCTCATAATATCTGCACCCACATGTTTATGGTTGTATACTGGGAGTCTTGTCTTGCATCTTAAGCAATACATATAGACCTATATGTAGATATATATATCTATGTTTTAAAATCAGATAACACTTTAAAGTCATGTAACATACAGTATCTCTGCCACCTCAAGACTCTGCTAATAGCAAACATTGCTGTCTGTAATTCTATCTACTCCAGCTATTTTTAAACACCATTTTGAAGACCTTTTAGCAGCGAGTGGTGGCATCACAGACGTGACGACGGGCTTCAGTCTCTCACAAACTCAAATGCAAAAATACTGATCTAATTTCATGGAAGTGGCAAATTCTGATATAAAAGATGGGCAAATGTGTTGGAGTCTAAGCTGGGGGGATATGGAAAAGCGCTTGGTGTTCTTGTAAAACACTGCCAAACTGTGCATCACACGGATCAAGTTGCCCCAGCTGGATATTCCAGGCTTTACACTCCATATAAAATCAACAGCCGGGCAATGTAGAGGGCAGCTCAGCACATTCCCTCTCTCACTGCCTATGCCTTTAAACATGGAACCAATATCTGATATGAATCCTTTCCTAAGCTTGGCAGTGAAAACTTTATAAAAGCATACATATTGAATATTGCATGGCTGTCTCTAATCACGATACTCTTTCACAAGGAATACTCTGGGTTTTATGGTTTAATATAATCTTTGCAGCCAATTAACTATTCAATGGCGCATGCAAAGGCAGAGTCCACACGCTGTGATCCACTCACCCGGGTTTTAAACTCCTATACAGAAGTGGTCTCAAGAGGAAGAGGCAAAACTTCTGGTTCAATCAAAAGTGTATAAATCCCAGGGTGTCGCTGACCTGTGGCTGGACCAAGATCCTGGGGAGTGCAAAACCCTGTCAGGACTTGGATAGCAAATCGTAGAGGGGGGAGGAAGATGTGGAGGGTATGACAGAGTAGGGGATGGAGGGGGGTCTCAGGCTGCAAACGTTGATGGTCATATCAAGAGGCTAATATCTTTCTTGCAGATGCTTCATGCTCTAAATATAGCAGGAGAGAGAGGGAGAGAGAGAGGGGGGTGTTATCAAATAGTCTGAGGGAGCAAGGACTGCTCCAAATATTGAGGGTGGCTGTAGATTTGTCCTGTTTCCTCCTGCATTAATTAACTTCTTCCCTTGGAAAGATTTTCACCTTTTCACACCCATACAGCAGGCCTGTGACCTGTGACCACATGTTCTCTAAATATCTTGGTAGTAATGTTGTTTGTCTGCATTTCTAACTGCCCATTACGCCATTATTCACAGTCACAACATCAGTCAAGACAAATCTGTCTTATTGTCATTTATTTATATAACTCATATCTTCAGGACTATGGTACACGATGCAACAACGCAGTATCACAGTACACAGAACTACTGTACATACTACATGAAACGGAAATACAATGCCAGTTTGAGGCAAGTCGTGCAAAAATGTACAATAAATCCACAGGATAATGCAGGCTAACTGGACACGAAAACAGAACGATACTGTATGGAAGAAGGCAGTGAAAATAAATTGCCTGTAAATTGATAGAGTAGGATGTGACCTACATCTTTAATTCTGCCACTGTGAAGCTGAGCGAAAGCAGCAATAACAGAGTTAACCTAGTCTAGAACTATTCTTTATTTAGAAATTCAGAAAGTGATATGACCAGAATCAAATATAACCACATTGGTTTAAAAAAAAAAAAAGGGAAAGCTGAAAAAGTCGAACACTAACAGCCCTAAATATAGGAGAGAATGATGCCAGTTTATGCTTCAGCGTTGAACTGTGATCAGCACTTCCCTACTATGTATTGTCCTGACCATTGGTCATACATAAAGAGCTTTAGTTTGAATACAAATAAACTTTATTTTTCAGATACTGCAATTCCACCAGGTTACCATGAGGTTTCAGGAGGTTAAAATAAAACTAGGCATGTAAATGCTCATTTCAGACAGATGCGACATTTGAACTGGATATACAGTATTTGGTCATTTACTCTATGATCGATGAAATGGTGGATTTTCCCCTCAAAATCAGAAAGAACTATTTTTATGTCTTCAGTGTATTAGGCCAGGTTGGTTGTCCATGATCAGTAGACAAACAGGGAAAGGTCTCCTCCGGGTGGTCACTCAGGGTAGTTATCTAATGTGCAAATTTTGCTGGAGTGAACAGTAATACCAAAGCTCGACTAAGGGGCAGTGTGTGGTAACAAATCAGAGTCACTGAGATGGGTTCAAGTTCTTTTTTATTTCTTGAAAAATACATCTTTTCATCAAAAGTCATTTAGTCCACTATCACTGCAACATATATACCTATGCACACACCCAATTACCCGAGATTCTACTTATCAAATGTTATAGCACATAAAGACAATCTGATGGCTCACCACAGTCTACTACAATTCATTTAAGTGAACATTCATGAATCTGACAAATGTAAATGAAAATGTGCAATTATTACTATAAAGCTTTACATGCATAGTTTACAGAATAGTGCATAAATCAGTAGAGGCAGTAAATAAACTCAAGCTCATTGTGTTCAAGCATGTTCAACACTGTACCTAATTTGGGGTATAGTAAGTAAGTCTACTGAAGGTTTAAATATGCTTTGAGGAAAAATAATGCTTAACCATAGTACCTCATCATTTCTTTCATTCTCTCAGCACCTCTTACATTCAGTATGATACTATACGGTCATGAGTTCCTGTACTACTTGCTACTTTTTCCTTCTTGCTGCCTTGATAAGCTTCACAATTCATCTCGGCTTTCTGCTTTCCTTCGTCTCTCATCGGTGGCTTTGAGCTCACGCTCGTATCACTTTAAGTTACAATCACCTAGCTGGGAATTTAGATTTATATGACTGGCAATAAGAACCTGATGTCTAATTCAAGTGAGATAATTAATACTTATTCAAAAGTCCTGTAGAGTGGTCACGAAACAGACCTGGTGTGACTACTTAGGTATATAAGAACACAGAACTAGTTTAAAGCCTCGGTCTTCAAACCCATCCTTTGGACTGTCTTGCCCACATAACCTTTAACACTTGCTAACTTGAGCTCTTGTTAAATAGATAAATTAAATAAATGTTATTTGTTCATTAGAATGTGAGTGAGACATAAGTGCCAGAGCCCATTTGGATGATGCTGGTTTGCTGTTTACGTTGCTCCCACAAATAGGCTGTGACACTCATGCACCTGTTCCTTCCAGGGTCTGCCAGGACAGATATAATTTCTGATTGGTTTATGAGAACCAGGGATCCAGCTTACCTTATTCCTTTAGCCAGCGCCTTGCAGTCCCATTTCATTTTCAAACATTAATAAAGCTGATAGGTCCAAGTACAAAGACCTAACAGATACAAGTTTACAGTCAACTCCAGAATTTTTGGCACCGTTCATGATAATTAGCAAAAATGAATATATAAAATGAGTAAAGTTCACAGTGAGGGATATTTTTAGGTTTAACATATGAGTATGCTATATAGTTCCAACACTGGACCACTAACTATATAGTAAAACAGCCTGAAAGCATCAGTGATCCACTACCGTATTTTATAGTGGGCATCAGGGCTTTTCATTGTTTGTGGTCCCACTTCTTCTGTTAATAACTGTGCCAGGTTTTAGAGAAAGGTAAGCATGTTCTCCAAATGTTAGTAGAAAATGTAAATAATAGCATAAAATATACATTTTTATGTTAGTAGTTCACCTATTCTATTGAAGGGTGCCAATAATAATAGATTTGACTGTGAGTAGCTTTTATAATCTGTAGTTTAAAACAGTATCTTCAAACATCTCAAATCCCAATAATATTTCTTTATGGTCAGTTCCATCAATCTCCACTGTGGTGTTCCTTTTCAGTACATTAAATGCATAATTCTTCTAAGACTCTTCGTAAGGTGTTCTTCTGTTTCCCTAATAAGCTTTCTCTGCTCTGCTCAAAACACTACTGACATTTCTGAAAGATTATCTTACATGAGCTACAGTGCTGAGCACATCTCCATTACTGAGATGCATTTTGAACGTCTAAAAACACTGATGGAGTGGCTTGGATATAGCCAGCTTTATGGGTACTATGGTGAGGACCTTGATGTTTGGTACCTGAGTGCCAAAAAATGATGATAATTAAATACAGCATTGTGTACATACTGTATGATGGCACAGTAAATTCAGTATCAGGCTATAATGCTGAATACTCAAATGCAATTACTTTTCAAAAGTCTTGTTCATTACTAAATTTACTATAAGGCCAAAGGTCTGTAGACACCTGACTATCACACCCATATGTGCTTGTTGAACATCCGATTACAGATTTAGTCCCCACTTTGCTGTTATAATAACCTCCGCTCTTCTGGGAAGTCTTTCCGTCAGATTTTGGAGCCTGAATGTGGGGATTTGCCCATTCAGCCACAAGAGCATTAGTGAGGTCAAGCAGTAATGTTGAGCAAGATGGCCTGGGGCACAGTCAGTTTTTTTTTGCCAGAATTATTAAAGGATTGTTTGTTTCATATTATTCCAAATAAACCAGCACAATTGTTGTTAGTCTCCTTTTCCCAGTATCTATATCTAAATTGTTGTTTGTATAAATGATGATAAGCATTGAACTCATCCTTTCTTTAGTGTTGCACTAATTTCTACAGAGCTCCAGGCCTCCAAACATGAGGCTGTATGCCCACCCGTGTAGCAATAAAGCGTGGCCTGGGTGCCTGGATTGTAGGTTTCTGGGGGACTGGTGGCAGGGAACTAAGCTCAGGAGCACTCTTGAACTGTTTGGTAGCTTGGAGACCATGGCAACTTAGGCTTGACATGCTGGATAGAGAAGCTGGGGGCGAGTATGGAGTAGGAGGAAATATAGGAGTGGCAGAGATTTTAGGGAGTTCTGGTAACCCTGGAGCTCGTGCAGACATGGTTGGATTTACAGGTACAGGCTGAGGTGGAGGGGAAACAGGTGCTGGGGTAGGGGAGGTCATGTCAGAGTGGCACAAGGGTTCAGCCAGAGTGGTTTGTGCACGTGGAGCAATCACTGTGGGGCTTATCGTTGGAGCTGACATAGGAGTAGGAGTAGAGAAGCGTTTGATCTCATACACACGTGCTGCTTTCACGGGTACCTGTCTGGGTTGGCTTAAGGTGTGACCCACCTGTGGCTGCTTCTGGTAGGAGGAACCTAAAGACTGTGTGTTTGAGTCACCTCCAAACCTGAACATGGCTGAGTTGAGTTGATAAGGCTGTCGCCTCATGAAATCTATGACCCTGATACCTTCCTTCTGGATTCCATGACCACTCTTAGCCACCTTGGAGTTTTTTTCAGAACCCCTTCCCCCTCCACGCTGTAAACCCAGGGGACAAGAAGGGGACAGGAGAGGATTGTATCCAATGGGTGGGGGAGCACGGACGTTTGGAGAGTACTTCCAGGGTGAAGGCTCACATGGATGGCTCATAGCCATAGTAGACTGGGGCTGTGTATATTGCTGATGCTGCAGCTGAGGGTGTGTTGGAGGAGAATCTATCACAAAGAGATCTCTGCGGTTCTTTCTTCGTGCAAATAGCTCAGCACCTTTACCCTCTGCCTGTGGAATCTGAGACATCTCTGAAATGATGCGTGGTTTAGGAGCCACTGGTGGTGCAATCCGTTCCCTCCTATCATTGACATTATATGAATCCTGAGTGATGGAGACAGGCTCTGTGTATCCTTGCTTATTCCTCTCATCCCAATTCTGCACCATTGACAGCAGCTCAGGATTGGGTGAGTTTTTCTTGTTCTCAAACACCTTGAACATTGGCTTATTGGTACTACGGCGGCGAGCATCCTGAAGGATGCCAGTTTTCCCACCAGCTACAGGAGCTCTCTCTGTGACTTTCTCTTGATACAGTACAGGAGCTAGAGGAGTCATTGAGCTAACAGGATTTGCAGGAACTGCAAAAGTCATGGGGGCAACAGATATCATTGGAGACTCAGGGGCAGTGGACTGAGAGGATGCAGTCAAGGTTATGGAAGTGGGATCTGTGAGACCAGCAGGAAGAGTAGCTGTACTGACGCTGGCAGGAACAGAGGAATCAGAGACTACAGTCTGTGCAATAGAAGGTTGACTATTCTCCATCGATGAAGGAGGATGTGGAGTAAGTGAGGCTACAGGGCCTGGTAGAGAAGAGTATGTGAGAGGCTCAGTGGGCACAGGGACTAATGTGGAAGACATCTCAGCAGGAACAATAACACTCATCTGGCTCACTGTGAAACTGGTAGAAGGTACATCTATAGCCTTCTCATCAGATGGTACTGAGAAAGGAGTAGCCACCACTGCCACTGAGACTGGTCTGGGAGTCTTTTTAGCAGTGTTAGGGTGAAACACGACGGGTGCTGTAGCTGCTCTGTGGCTGATGAAGCCGGGGGCAAATGGACGAGCTGTACGGTTCAACACTGAGCTAGCTGGCAACTCAGGCAGAGGAGCTGTTGGTGGAGGCATCTTAGCTAATGCAGCAGATATTGGTTGGTCTGTTACAGGCACCGTGGTTTGGATTGGTACTGTTATTCTGGCAGTATGCTCATTAACAGCGGAAGGAGTTACTTGAGGTGGGTATCCTGTGATTTGTGTCTTGATAGCACAAGCCTCATCTTGTATCATCAACTCTGGTGGTTTGGTGGGCTTTGGTGCAACTGGTGGTGGTTGGACACTGAGTTTCACTTGTTTTTTTACTTGTACAGACAAATTTGATGGTTGTGTTTGTATTTCTTCTGTTTGGATTTCAGGTTGGGATTGGCTCTGCATTAGACTCTGTTGTGCCTGAGCAATAGAAACCTTCTTGGCATGCTCCTGAGCTCTCTTCCTCTGCTGCTCAAACAGTTTTGCCCCCTTCCCTGTGGTGTCACTCAGGCCAGTGTTCAGAGAATCCTCTGCTTCATTTCCTTCCAGACCTCTAGATGCTGATCTCTTCTCCAGAACATCCAGGTAGTCACTGTCCCATGTGGGATCAGGTGCTGCACTGAACCCCTCCTCGTCTACCTCGGATTCACTTCCAAGGAACTGGCTGTCCTCCTCTTGAGAGTCTTGTTGCATGTCCTCATCCACGCTACCATAACTTGTCAATGTGTACTTCTTGGAACGCTGGCGGCGTTTTTTGAACATCAGGACACCCTTGGAGTGGGGGTTAGGTGCATCAGTCAACAGAGAGGCAATGGTGCGGCACTTTTTGCGGGCCTCCTTCACCTGCTTGTCTTGCAGTGTCTCACCACGATTCAGTTCTAAATGAGACAAAGCATCAGACATATTACAAGCTGTAACTCATACTTATCATGGATCTTGTTGTCACTGTGTCTCCGTCAATATCTCAGTCTATTCAATAAGCACCAAGCCATGACTATGGAAAAAATATGCTTTGCAGGCCTGTGGTTTATCAAATTAACAAAAGAACAGTGACAATTTTTGAGTTTGCCCTTAATGATTAAGACTTGAATGATTTGGTGGTTAGCCAGAAATTGATTTTTTTTCCTTTTTTGTTTCCTGAAATAGTCCTTCTGCAAATAGCCATGAGCACGAAGTGCTACATTTTCATATACAGACCCTTTCCAAAAAATTAGAATATCATGGAAAAGTTGTTTAATTTCCATAATTCCATTCAAAAAGTTAAA
>JAOANJ010000026.1:47761413-47772174 GCA_026413345.1 Ariopsis seemanni | reverse complement strand
TATATTTTTATTCCCATTTATGCAGCATACAAGAGTCAAGGATGGAGATACTATCCACTCAGAAATTTATTTAAAAACAAAAGGGTTCTGCCTATTTCCTTCAATGACTCTCAGACACTACAGGCTCTTTATAGGCTGTATCATGATTCGCACGTGAGAGGGTCGTCTCAAACGGAGAATTACATCATGAGCTACGCGTGTACACAGACACACAAAGCTGAAGCTAAGCAGTTTAAAAACTACAACTGATAGGTTGCATTGCATTAAAAATAGTGGTAAAGGTCAGAATGGTTAAAGCTGGAGCTTCCATGTGGAGTACTGTTGTCGAGTAGAAAGCAGGTCAATGCAAGTAATCACACTTACATGGAGGAGGCATTAGAGCTGGACAGACGCAGGTCAAGGGTCAACTTCCCCGAGCTTTCGCCCATCTTCGGCCTCAGGATGTTGTCGGGCAGAGGCTGCTGGGAGGCGGGTTGGGCTGCCGGGTCCAAAGCGATGATGACATCAGACTCCTCAGTCTGTATTCCTCCACTTTCCTCTTCTTCCTCTTCCTCCTCTTTGATCTCATCACAGAAGTGAGCAGTCTCACCCTCGATGATGGGCTGCAGGGTCTGATTGCGTCTCTTGCTAGAAGGTGAGGCCTGAAGGAAGGAAAATAGGCAAGGGGAGAGGAAAGAGGACAGGAACATAAAGGAAAAGGGAGGAGAAAAAAAAAAAAAGACACAGGGAAGAAGGAGTGGTGGGTAATGGTGGTTTCAAGTTAGCTTACATAAGATTCAAATTGCACGAGTGTACTACAAGTCTTTATGTCGTCTGAGGGAGTTTTTCCTTGCCACCGTCGCGCTCATTGGGGATAGATTAGGGATAAAATTAGCTCATATTTTAAGTCGTCCAAATTCTGTAAAGCTGCTTTGCGACAATGTTTATTGTTAAAAGCGCTATACAAATAAACTTGACTTGACTGTACGAGCACTCTTTCAGGCAAATGTTTAAAAAATTTCATAGCGATCCAGCCCTGGCCAACAGGGGAGATAAAAGTCCTTTGGCAAAATTCCTCCTAACATTTTCAAACTTGTGAGAAATTCTCTCCAGCATGTTATTTCTCATCCAGATGCAACAGCTCTGACCACCAACTGTATTGATCTGACATTTTCAGCTGATTGAGCTCGATAAACTGGACAGACTCGACATCAATTAACATCCTATCGCCAGCGTTATAAATGAGGAACTTTGCAACATCCACTGTGTATGAAACACAGTGGTGCCAACTTAGTCAAACTTAATTGACATTGGGATAATTTACTGGCTGACTGACTCAAGAAAACTCATCCCACTCAGTGGGGATATAAGGGCACACAAGCTGGCAGCCAACCCTTTTCACTGAAGCAACAACTTCTCTCTTCCTTCCATTACATTCTAAATGAAACGTGTATTGTCAATGCAAATGCCTAATTAATTATCCTATTATTTCTCATTAAAAGGCATGAAGGTGTAATGACCTGTCTGAGAGGGGAACCTTCAAGCAATGTCTCTCTTTGCATAAAAAAGACATAAAAGCAGGCAAGTTCCAGTGCTTCTCCATGTTACACTGTTAAGAGCCAACAGCCCCCTCAAGGATTTTTTAAATAGTGTCATGGCTTACATTTTTGCAAATTATTAAAATACCTCTCCGTTTTCTTACTACAAGGGCTATGGAATTACTCCAGGTGCAGCAGGGCACAAATTCACGAACTTATCTGTAACTAGGAAGACACAGTAATAAATAGTAGGTTAATGAGGACCTTACACAAATTAGCGTATTGTCCCTAGGGCATACTTTAACAAGTCTAAATCACTACAAATGTGTACTGTGGGGCCCTTCTCACCCAGTCACACCTCACTGCTTAGCACCATCAGCAGCCTGGCCTGCTGTTCTAGCGCCGATGTAGATTTAAACATCATCACGCTAACAGGATTACTGTTAGACTGACCGTCATGAGTCACACTGTTCTGATGTTCAGTACAACAGCACCCTTGCGAGTGAGATATTGCTTTTATAGAACAGTTCCGTAAACAAGAAATTAGTATAGAGTGACTCATTTCAGACACGATATGAGCAATTATACATACGGGCCACTTTTTCCATGGAATAAAAGCATTCTATTCCCTTCTAGTGGGTTTACTGATGGCATGCAGTATTATCATATCGCTTATCCTCCATGTATTACGCCACTCTCCCCAAAGGAGAATGAGCGTGCAATACACGTTATCAAGACAACACAATGTCATACATCGGCGCTCACGTGAAGCTCCAATGACAAAATTTTTCTGCTGCGCATGCGCAGAATCATTTCTTTGTCGGCCGGGAAAGACCGAAGACGAGGCTAATCCAATGCTAGGTTTAAGCACTAAATAAAAAACTAAAGACGCACTGAATACCCAAAAGGCTACCAAAAACATCATTACACATTTACAAGAGAAAAACATACCAACGGACATTGAAAAACTGGAAGAGAGACACAGAGATGTAAAGCTTTCGCATTAGTGAGTGACAACAGTTTGTAAACAAACATGGATGCGAGGTCTGCTTTTAACAAAGCAAAAAATTGAGATAATTTTGACTGCCAGGTTGCTCTGTTGTGCGTAGTTGTCTATGTTGATTTTACAAGTAACTAAGTAAATTATACAGGGAAAATAATAATAATAATAATCGGCTTGACTGCACGAACATTTGCCTGCGCTAACACTACACCGCCTAGAAGGTAAGTGGACTGCTGCGCTAACACCACTGAGTCACAAGTAAGCTCGCGTTGGCCTTCGCTAACGCTACTGCTGAATGCTACACCGGCTAGAATGTAACTGGACTGCTATGCTAACAGCACTGAGTCGGAGGCAAGCTTGCGTTGGCCTTTGAGAATGCGGATATGAAGAGTGCGTGTATGTATAATAATATTAGCTGGCTTTTTTTCATGGTCAAACAGATATATTCCATTCAGCTAGCATGATCCTGAACTGGTCTTCGACTCGTTCAATATTATGCTAGCTGAATGGAATATATCTGATCGACCACTCAAAGCCAACCAATATTATTTGAATATTCTGTTTATTTTTGCTGCGACAAAGAAAATAGTTCCCAAAGAAGCCTCAGTTAGATAGTGCAAGTGGAGTGATGCACACAGTGAAATGTACCAGTGCTGTTACGCTAAATATCAGCATTCTTGAAATGCCTCTTGGACCAAAACTAACTGTTCTATAATGGGGAAGGCTGGGTCAGAAGAACTCGTCGAAATGAAATGAAATAGAAGCTCTAAAACTAGTCTGTGCATTTATATGTAAGGAACATTTGATGTTAAATGCCATGTAAAGCCTTAAAATATTTAAAACCATTCCCAAGAAATGAGCAATAAACAATGATTTGTATTTTATATAAAAGTTCTGAAGGAAGAAGAAAACTGCCAGTTTGAGAACAACTCAGTTGAGGGATAAAATAAAATCAATTCATATACAAGCAATCATCATCATACTTTTTCTGACAACGCTCAAGTTTCATGATATATGAATAAGCTGAAAAGCAAACACAGACACTGACCTTCACATCGGACACTTTCATGCGCGTTCCTTCCTTTCCCACAAAGATGTCGTCCACATCCACAAGTACGTGTCTCTCCAGAGAAAGGCATAGTCTCTTTACAGTTAGATAAGCGATAGCATCTACAAAAATCAATTTGTGCAGCCAGAATGAGAGGTTGTTGCCAAACAAAACTCTCTGGATTCCATCATGAAAGCCCAGGTCCTGCACCACAGTCGCATGCAGGACTCGATGGGGGCCAAGGTGAGCTAGGGCCTCTGATGACTTCGTGCTGGCTAGTAGCACAGGTTCATAGGTACTGTGGTTGGATTGGAACACAGTCCAGTCATCACCTGGCAGAGGACCTTGCTCCACTTCGTTGGGCTTGGTGATGTATAGCAGCGACGCCGCAGGGTTGATTCTGTAGTCCCGCAGGCCCAAGTTAGAGTGCAGGAAAAGAGGAAAGCCCTTAAGTTGAGCGCTAAGCAGTGAATTCTCGTTGGCTTTGAAGAAGCCGATAATACCCACACCAAACTCTGAGCAATACTTGTCGAGAAGGTCTCGGTTCCATGCGTCCAAGTTGACGTATTTAAGGACATTCTCATAGATGACTAGAGCATAGCGGCCCCGGTCACGCTCCATCAAAGTGGGCATATCGCCCTTGCTAGGGGCAATCTCCGTGTGGTAACGGAAGCGACTGGACTCCAAGATGGCTACGATCTCCTGTCCCAGCTGGGAGTAGATGCTCTCTACAAACACTAGCACCACAGGTTCTGTGCGAGAGTTGTCGACTGCTTTGACAGTCCGATGGCGGCCAGTGAACGGGGGCAGGAAGAGAGGTACCCGCTGCAGGCCATCCCCCGCTGCGACCACTTCACCACAGTCACTGAAGGGCAATGGAGGTGCCTCCTTTATCTTGGGACTGTTGCTGACATAGTAAGCCAGGAGTGCCATAGACAGCAGGCAAAAGATAATGAGCACTAGGATGAGGCGGTGGAGCTCCAGCTGCCTGACGCCCCGCAGGAGCTTCCACAGCCCCATCGCCACAGAGCGAGAGCAGGAACAAGGGTGCAATAGGGGTGAGCAGACTTTCACAGCCAGATGAGGTAATATAGGGGGAAAAGAGAAAGGAAGAATCGGATTGAGCAGCACACACTGGTACACACTTTGAACAAAAAGGAGCCATTTACGCTAAGTCACCATGGCCCCTATAGCCCATGACTAGCCTCCTGCTGTAAACTCTGTCTCTGGCCACCTCGTCTCAACGTGTTTGCTTTGCAGTCAGGTTGCTGTAGATCAACTTGTGCGCACTCTATATCCAGCACAGCGTACCAGCTTCCTCCAGAGCCTTAAGACGATTGGGTTTCTTGCGTTTGCTTCTTCCAACAGTCCTCTGCCTCAACGTTTCAGCTGTCTCTCTCCTCTCTCGCTCATGCCTTTTACGCTGCCACAAACATGTACGATTCTATGCGACACGATTACTGGTAACGGAGAAGTGTGGCTATGCGCTTTTGCAGCTCTCAGCAATGGCTGCTCTGAGGATGACCAACACAGGGGCAGAATGGTGAACAACGCCCCCTGCAGAAACCCAGTCCGGCCATGCTAGGAAAAAGTAATCCTGTTGGAAGGAGAGACAGAGAGAGAGTGTGTGTGAGTGAGTGTAACATACTGTTAAGGTTCTGCAAATCACAAACCATGTCCTTAAATTGCTATGGTTAAAGTCCCAGGCTTTCATAAATGTCAGCAAGTCAATCTTTACATCAGTGTAATGCATAAAATAAGGTGTCTACTATAAAGAGCAGTGTATGCATCACTGGAAGTTTACTAAAAAAAAAAATAAAAAAGTTTAAACTTTTACAATAACGATGAACAAGACCAATGCTCATGTGTTTCATGAGAGTGGACTTCGCCACTGATGAGCATGCTTAAATGAGACCATGAAAATAAATAAATAAATAAAACCAAACATTCAGAGCAAAGGCCTGAAGAGCTACTTCGGGGGTCACCTGATTCTAAATTCTTCCATGCAGCCACGTGAATTTTCCATTAGGGCCCCCTCCTGACACCCACCAGTGGGTCAAGAATGCTTTCTCATGACTCCTAAAATAGCCCACCATAACCTCCGTGTACTGCCACCCTCCTTCTACAAAGATAGCATTACAGGTAGGAGAGGGAAAACTCTGACCTTAGAAATGAGTGAACGAGGGCATTCTATTGGCCAACTTGGGCTGCTACCTACCATGTTTTTGTTTATACACAGGACCGGGCCTGGGCAGTAACCCAATGCCCATGAGACGCGCACACTGTTGATAAACTGGGAAATGTTTCCAGCAAAACGCCTGCTGTAGAAGGGGTACGAGTTGGGGTAAGCAAAGTTAGTAATCAGAGGTCAGGCAGAAATCCATCAGTAAAGTATACAGCCATCGATATGTCTGACATGATCAATGCCAGCAATCCTTCCACTGTAAATCAGCTCCAGCACTTAAAGGATCAGTTTTCTCATAGATGAACAAATGCAGAAAGACCTCTGACCAAAGTCACCTTGTTAAGGACAGAAAAGTTATGAAAAAATCCACAAGGTCAGAGCAGATGGAGAGACTGCATTGCTCTCAACATGTCCACTCACAGGAGCAGAGTAATAATGCCGTTACCCGCCTGTGAAAGGGAGTAAGAGACAGGAGGAGGCTTCTAGACAACCCAATTTATCAACTGCATGGCCCAGCCCAGTGAAGAGAGCATCCTGAAACTAGAACCTGGACTATTATTAGCCTGAATAAAGCTCACCTCATTGACCACTTACTTCTCAGCAATATAAGCACAAGCACATGACTTAACGATGAGGGAAAAAAAAAAAAAAAAATTCATGCAGCTCCAAGGGCTCAGGCTCTCTTATTACCACAGAGTTCATGTCATATTTGAATACAGTTACATTCCGATGTTAATATTGCGCTTTCAAGACGTTAAATACCTTATTTCAAGGTCTTTCAATAATTGGGTGTGTGTACCGCAAGTTTTAAAATGAAACTTTCTCCTCAGGTTAGAGTTTGCACTGCTGCTGATTCACACAAACCTGGCCTCTGTGGTTAGCTTTGAGCTTTAATCTCTATTAAAAAGCTTTTAATTTCAATGCTATTACTTTTCTAATGATAATCTAGCATCTGGTCAGCAGCCGCCTAGTCTTGATTTATTTTCGATATGAACCAGAGCAGGAAATGATCAGTAGGCTATGCATATCTTCTGCTTATTAAGCAGCAGCTCTTGGTAAACAGATATTTATGGTGTTGCTGTGCGCATGAAGGGCGGAAATTAGATGGAGAGGAAAGATGGAGAAGGGAAAAACAACAAAGAGTGTGTGCGTGTGAGAGAGAGAGGAGAGAGAGAGAGAGAGATTTGATATGATGTTGGGGGGGAAAGGTATCCTCACCCGAGTCAATTGTCTTCTCCAGTCAGTCAGTCTGTGTGCATGCGTGCGTGGGGATTAAACTTACAAGATATAGGAGTAAATACCATATGTAGCGATTCAAAGTCAAAGCAATAGAAAACTCAACAAGACAGTCATTTTCCTGGAGGACATGTGACCTCCACACACAGCCGCGTGTCCCAAATAAGATATGACTGCAATTAGAGGGAGAGTTTAGGGGACTGATGCAGAGACAAAAGCTACTCTCTGTACTCTGGAGTACTGGCAAGGTGGTTGATTCCTAACTTACATATAATATCATCACTTTGTAGTGAGATTTGCCTACAGAACCAAATCAGGTAACCTTTCAGTCTACACGCATCTCCATTTCTCGTCTCTGAGCGGAGTCAGACGACGTTTCCATTATGTGATGTTCGCTCCCTTCGCACAATGCAAAACAAACCCTATACTTCCTGTAATCAATAAACTATCAGGCTCCGTTCGTTTTCTTCTGATTGCCTGCCTCCAGCAGCTACACAAAACCATCCTCGTGGAAAGTCCCTGATGTCTCACACGTGGAAATGAAGGAAATGAACATCAGCAGGAAAATTTATTAGAGAAACACTGAGGAAATGGAAACTTTACCCTCAGCAGTGTGAGACACTCAATTCCTCAGATATACAGTGATCCTAATGACCAAAATCGGAGAGAGACACCCTCACACACAGTGCTTTTGAGTCAATGCATCATGTATAACAGATTTAGGGCCCTGAGCACAGGGAGACTCAGCTCAGCTGTGGACCTCTATAAATGGCCTTGTGCACCAAGCACACATCACTTGTACATTACTCACACCACTTCTCACTTCTAGTCCAGACCAGCAAAACTCATGGGACACATGTCGTCTCGCATTGCACATGCTCCAGTTACGTAGTGACTCTAGATTCAGTGCTATTCCGCAGCTTCAAGAGGACAAAAATCTGACCCCTGACCAGAAAAATCTTTATTACTACTGACTCAATGATCCGAAGCAGTGTGGAATGTGGTGAGCTATCAGCAGGAGATGGTAGCAGAAAAGACTGCACAATTACTGAAAGCATTGTTCTATTTCTAGAGAATATTTACAGAATTCAGATTAAAGGGGAACTGAAGTCATTTTTAAACTTGCTTTATTTCTTAATTAACGTGTTATTCAATTATGTTTTCGGGTTTACTGACCTTATATCGTGACTCGTATTGGCGTATATTACACTTATCGGCCTTTTCGGTTTTTAGCCAAGTTGAATGTAGTTCGTATGGTCCACGGCAGGCGTCGCTTGCCTGCGTGATCTTCACGAGACTTGTGCGAGACTACAAACGTGAAGTGTCCGTGCTGCCATTTTGAAAACTGTTTACACAGCATCCAGATCGCCATACCATTCCAATTTAGATTAGAGATTTGCCAGCTTCATCAGTGATGGAGATTATTCCATACGACTTCGAACCAACATGGAGTAGAGAAGAGTTGGAAAGATGACAGGATAAGGACTAGCCCGTCGCGCTGGTATTTACGACATTACTGTCGCACAATTAAAACGTGCCAGATCAGGCGGCTGGTGGGTTTTCAAAAATAATATACACATGCGTGTATTTTTGTGATAAATGCATATTATACTGAGCGCATTTCCCACATAATCCTCACTAAGGTTTTTGGACAGCGCTACAAAATGGCATCCGCACTATATAGTGAGTAGGGAGCGATTTCGGACACGGGGAAAACTTCCGGCTTGATTATGTCAGCATTCGAAGGAGGGCGCGCGTGTCTTTTGACAACGTTGGCAGACGGTCACGTTGACTTCCGCTGTACGTTTGACTTCCATCCTACGATGTCTCACACAGGTCTCAGCGAATCTCGTTTACGGCCATTGCTTTGACATATGGACTGATCTATTACATAGCGTATTTCAAACACTCAACTTGCTACAGCAGTGACAAAATAGCTGTCAGAAATGCATTCCTATATTTTATAAAATGAGAGAAATAGAATTTTGATGCAAAAACTTTTGCCTTCAGTTCCCCTTAAGTCTGTGCTATAGGTAGATCTCCAGGAGGTTAACCATAAGAGAATCTGTACATCACACACTGGCAGCGCACGGATGGTCTTTCTGCGAATATTCCTGAGAGATCATGCAGACAGAGAGAAAAGAAATTGCAAGGGTGTATTTAACTGAAAATAACAGCACATACACTTTCAAGCTAGAGCGGTATTATGCTACCCGACAGTGAACAACTCAACAGCTCTAAAGATGTGATACAGAAAAACATCCTTAATATTCTTGCCCAGTTCTTCCCCTGCAAAACAAACATGACCTAAAAACAACGGGTGGGGACACACCAGACAGATACTGCACATGAAAGTGAAGAGAGAGGAAAAACTCCACCCACATACCGGTACTAAGCGATTTGCTTGGACAACCGCAGGGAAACTGAAGTTAATCGTAAGTTTGGTCTGTGCAATTAGTTAAGTGCCACAGACTACAATTAGCAAGCCTACCTTTTATTTAGCAGCATGCCATTTGCATCGAGCACTTATTAATTACAAACAGAACAATTAATCAAGTTAATGTTCTGGCAAAGGGTAAACTGGATGTGCTGTAAGTGCATTCAGCAAACCTCACATGAATGTTCTGAGAAATAAAAGGTAATTAATAATCCTTAAGCTCCATCACACGTTTTATATTTAATCCTATCGGAAGTGGCTGCAGGATGCCAGAGGGCCCCCCTTCTCCAAAAAAAAAAAAAGCCAAGTATTGCAAAAAGCTTTCAGAAAGGTTCAGAGTGACGGTAAGGGCTTCAATCACAGCGCAGCTGAATGCACGAATCTGATTGTCAGAAGATGTGCATCATATCCTACAGTAACTCTAGCTGGAACATGAACAATAGGTTAATATTCACGCGCTCATTCTAATACGTTATTTTTTTCCTGTAGTAACCGCTCATACATAAGGAACCGTATGGTGAATGCTCCATATAATCCAAAACTTAAAAAATAATTCCATCAACTACAGTTAAATCCTTGCATTTTTTTTTTTTTTTAAATATAAAAGGGATACGCAGACCATGGCCTCACTTTTTGTTTATAAATGCCTTGACACCAAGAATGGCACAGGAATAGTTTTAAACGTTGACAATAAATCTAATATAGTAATTTTTACGATTAAAATGATTCATATAGGTAGCGGTCTGAGTGAATCACCTCAACATCTGTGACGTCACAGCAGGAAGTCTATCGGTCTCATTGCCATTTCCGGTATACTAAAAAACAGAGCTGACTGCCCATGTCTGCGTGGGTTTCCTCCGGGTGCTCTGGTTTCCCCCACAGCTCAAAAGACATGCAGTTAGGTTAACGTGGGACGGCCTTGGACTGAAGTGCCCAAGAGTGGCAGTGTGCACGTACGCAAGAGCTCTGCTCTCCTATGATGAATTAAATTTCGTTGTACATTTGTGCAGTGACAAAGCCATTCTTCTCTTCTAACTAACTTTGAGCTTCCATTGTGAGTTAATTTATCGCCATGCCACGTAGATATCTTGCTGGCGGGTGCAGCAACACGACAGAAGGTGGATTTATGTTGCATTTATAGCCCAAGAATGTTCATATTGCAAAGATTTGGACGCGTTTTGTGAGAAGTTCACGGGCACATTGGGTGCCTACGAAGTGGTGTCTCCTCTGCTCTGCAGATTTTACTGATTACTCATATGAAACCTCTGATCTGTTGAGGAGCGTTGGCTATAAGCCCGTATTGAAAGAGGGTGCAGTACCAACAATTAAAGGAAA
>JAOANJ010000026.1:46764422-46776080 GCA_026413345.1 Ariopsis seemanni | reverse complement strand
ACAAAAATTATTGATGCATATTTGAGTTTTTTTGACAACAGAAGTTGACTTAACTTTTAATTTCAAATGAAAATGTAAATCTTTAACACATATGCACCATTATTCAACCCCCAGCTTCAGTGCTTTGTGGAGCATCCTTTAGCTTTTATAACTTCTCACAAACATTTTTGGCAAGTGCTGACAAGCTTCTTACACCTCTTGATTGGAATCTTGGCCCATTCTTCACGTGCAAAAGTCTCTAGCTCAGTGATGTTTGATGGCTTCCGTGCTGCAACTGCCTTCTTTAAACCCCACCAAAGATTTGCAATCGGATTTAAACCTGGTGACTGAGAAGGCCATTCCAGGATCTTTTCCTCAACCAAGCTTTGGTTGACTTGGAGGTGTGCTTGGGATCATTGTCTTGCTGGAAAGTCACCAAGGATCACCAATTTGTCAACAGAAGGCATCACGTTCCTCTTTAAAATGGCCTGGCATTTCTGGGAATCCATGATGCCAAGTAGACGATCAAGCTTGCTGGTTTCTGCCGCAGAAAAACAGCCCCACATTACCGATTACCCACGTCCATGCTTGACTGTGGGGATGGTATTCTTCTGGTCATAAGCCTGACATACATTCGCACACCAGGCATACTGCTGGTCCACATGTCCAAACAGTTCCAGTTTGGTTTCATCAGTCCATAGAACTGTCTCCCAAAACTCTAGACTCATCCAAATTCTTCCTGGCATATTCTAGTCGACTTTTGATGTTCCTTGTGGTCAAGAGTAGAGTGCTTCTTGGAGTCCGGCCATGAAATCCTTGTTTATTCAGTGCACGCCTTATTAGTTACCACTGAAGCACTTGTACCAGCTTTCATCATGTCATCCTGTAGGTGTCTTGCACTCACACGGGGGTTTTTCTTAGTTGTCCTGACTAAGTGGCTAAGGGCCCTTGATGAAATTTTGGGCTTTCTTCCACGGCCAGGCAGGTTTGCAGCTTTTCCATAAGTTTAAAACTTCCTTATAATGCTCCCAATGGTGTCTCTTGGAATGTTAAATTTTTTGGAAATCATCTTACACCCAAGGCCCTTTAGGTGCAATGAAATAATCTCCTCTCTCAGCTTTTGTGGAAGCTCCGTTGAATACTTTCATGGGTGGGGTTTATAAATCAATCATCACAGCGGAAACAAATGAAGGATCATTATAGAGTTCCCAAAGGCTTAATTATGTTTCAACTCCACTTTAGGCCATAAAAACTGTCAGAAAGCTTTAAAAAACATTTTATATAGGGGCTGAATAATTGTGACATGGCTATCTTTAACAAAATACTGTTACGCACAAATATTACATCAAGCATTGATTTTATGCATCACTCAACTCATAAAGTCATCCAAAGCAGAATCTTGCTCTTTGGAAGAACTTTAATTGATGATAAATCCTTTAAAATCTTTGGCGGGGTTGAATATTTCTGATTGCTATTGTGTGTATGTATGTTTTTAAATATAATTTTAACGACCCCTTACTGTAGCTTGGTGCACAAGTATCATCCAGCTACATGCCCGAGGGTTGTGTTTTTAGGGATCGCTCTCCCCTATCCACTACCAAACAGGGAGGGGGATTTTAACTTCCTTAAAATCACGTGAAGCCAGCAAACCGCATATTTCATAAGACCTGCGTCACATGGCAACGTAACACGTTTGGAGGAAAGTGCTATTTGCCCTCTTCTGCATACAGGAGCTCAGACACCTACTATTAGCTAGTGTCACTATACCGTAAGAGAGGGCACGCTACCCCTCCCACACACTCTTTCTTCTCTGGTGGCTCCCAGCCACGGATAGCTGTGGCATCATTGGGATTCAAATTTGCGAGCTCATGATCCTGACGATAGGTCACCTAGAAACTTCTCTTTAGCAATGTTGGTTCCTTTTGCATTACTTACAACTCAGTAAACAGAGAGAAATTCAATTTGTCCTGAAGTAAGAAATTATTCAGAGCAAATGGAAAGCAAGTAATGAACCGAAAACTGATTTAATTTTATCGTTCTTTTCCAGGCAGTGGACAAGCTTCCTTTCTGCCGCTTCCACGGCAGTTTATGTTTACATGTATTCCTTTTACTACTATTTCTTCAAAACAAAGTGAGTTTTTGTTTGGTTTTTTTATTTTCTTTCAGCTCTGTGGATGTTCACTTATTAATGACTGTCTGTAAATTTACTTGGAAAGCAACCATACATTTTCTTCTGTGTGGTGGTGGTGATGCTACTGGATTAAACAGCCGCTTCACTGATGTTGTGTTTTCTTCTGCAGGATGTACGGTTTGTTTCAGACATCATTCTATTTCGGCTACATGGCGGTGTTCAGTACAGCTCTGGGTATAATGTGTGGTGTGTATCGCTATCCATTTATTTAGAGAATTTATCTTATTTGTGGATTTCACCCTGCATGTAGATTGGCTCTTAATTTCGTATGTTCTTCCAGGAGCCGTTGGTTACATGGGAACAAGTGCCTTTGTGAGAAAGATCTACACAAACGTGAAGATTGACTAGCCAGGCTATGGCATCCGTGCAATCGGCTGACGTTTCCCAGCAGCGGCGGACACGAGTCTTTGTTCCTTTTTTGCAAGAAGAGATTGTGATCTTATCTTGTATAAATCTAGTTTTCCATTTTCTCAACAAATTCAAGGTTGCAAGGTTGTGTGTGTGTGTACACAGGCAAATAATGGAAGATGAAATAAACGAGTTTTATTTTTATTTTTTTTTTATTAACTTTCATTTCTTTCCTCTGGAGCAAATGTGTAGACTGACCTTTTTTTCTTTTTTTTGCAGTTTAAATACTTTGGTTCTCCTCTGATAACTCTGTCCCACCTAGCATGAGTGAACGTAGACCTTTATCGATGGAGTAGTCTAGCTCTCTTCAGTGAAGAGGCCGAAGTATATGGAGAGCCTTTGTTCTGTTGTAGGAGAATATTGGAGAGTTGCGATTGTGTCCATGCTCCGACTGTGTGTCTGTTTTTTGTATTGTCGAGTTGAGTGGTGATGTATTGTTTGAAACACTTTGTTTCCATTCACCCAGAGCGTAGTGTAACTTTTGCGTTCAAAAGAAAAAAAAATGTTGGTTACTAGCTTTTCTGCCACCGGTCTTAACAACCCATCACTTTACACTACATGGTTCAGATTATCATACAGGACCGAAATGAGGCATGAATCACTCCGTTCCAGACCCAGGTCACAGGTTAACGTACGGTCCAGTCATCTGCAACAAGCGTGGATGTTTTTAAATTCGTTGTTTCATAGTGGTCTTGTGTTTTCCAGATTAGTCTTACTTTTAATATCGGGATTTAAATGAAGTCGAGTGTGCAGATTATAAACGGATGGGGGTAAACCTGTATATAACCTTAACGTAACTGTAGAAGTAGATTTCAAAATGTATTTTGGTTGTACAGATATTACATTTTTTTAAAAAAGAAAAATTCAGCTGAATGATTTTGTCTCTTTTTATTTTGGGAGCTTGGGGTGGGTGGCACCTTTTACGTTTTGCCTGTTAATGCATGACATTTTCATCTTTGTATAATTTTTTTTATCTTTTGTTTTTTTTTCCTTTACTGTGTGATTCCTGACACATGCTCAAGTACAGCTTTGTGTAACTTCAAAAAAAAAAAAAATCTGGAGTGCTGCTTGTAGAGGAAATGACCATCGTATACATTTTTTTTTTTCCTTTTTATTTATGATTTAAAAGCTTTAAATGGCTCTCCGTGTGCTGAACAACCACCTCCCTCCCTCCCTCCTGTTAACTTCCCCATTCATTACCAGAAGCAGCATTGTGAATGTTGGACACATGCAGAGTTTCTGTGAGCATACCGTGATGGGCGACTTGTACTTTATTTGATGTTTTCCTAACTACAGGAAGTGCCACAGGAGCACTCTGGCAAAGCTCGTATTTTTCATTCTGCTGTATACAGTATGTAACTAAAGATGTCTGAGACATTTTTTTTTTCCCCCCCCTTTTTCTAATCCCCTCAAACACCAGATGAGTTATGGCCCCTCATGTCATGAACCTTGTGATGTCGGAAAAGACATTTTAAAACATGCTATACTTGTTGTAAAAAGGAAAAAATAAACAATGTTTATGTACAGAGGTTATATAGGTATGGTTTGAATTCTGAAACTGAACAATCGTTTTGGCTTTTTCCTTCTAGATTTCAAAACAAGGAAGGAATAAGTGACTATTCCACTTTCACATGATTTCATACACACTCGCCATCCTCTTTCTGACTCATACCCACAATTATCCACTCCGCCAAGGCAGCAGTGTGATATATATAAAAGCATGCAAATACAGCTCAAGGGCTTTGATATCAGAATGTGATCAGTGACTGAGTATTTCCAAATTTGCTCATCTCCTAGAATTTTCAGACACAAATGTTTGGTGGGAACTGCTGCAGTAGGGTGAAAGGTCCGAGGATAATGACTAGGCTCAGAGGAAGTCTACAGCAATTAAAATTTTTTTTTTTTTTGGCAGCTGAACAGGGGTAGGTTTCCTAAAAGCATTGTGGCACACAGAGCATCGTTAAATGGTAGAGTGAGCATCACAATGAACACTCTCTCCTACTTAAGATGCTCTTCACATTAAGAGGCTTCTAGGAAACCCACCCTTCGAAAAGCATCTTCGAACACAAACGGTTTGTCATCAACAACTAGGAACTGGAATCTGAAGCTACGGTTCAAAATCGGAAAGATGGGACCAGGTCTACAGCGTATTCTTACCAGAAAGTATAACAGAATTTTAACAAGGAACACTTGCTTTTAGGAAAAAAAAAACCTAATGATTCACCAACAGCAGTGTCACTTTTATTTGTATCCATGGCAAACGCGACGAACAACTGAGCTCATATTCTATACAGATCACTGAAATCATTTTCTGTTGAAGTATTTGGGTAGTACAATTCCAAGTCAGACTAAATATTATGTATGATCTACAAGAAGCAAATATGACCCGAGTTCCTTTCAGTTGACTTTTTCAAAGTACTCCTTGGACCCCTCTGGAGTTGGCTTTATCTGAAATACAAAAGTCATTTGTAAAATGCCAACTTTTTTTGGTACCAACCTCAAATTCTGATTTTTTTTTTCATAAAAAATGTTTACCGTGGGTGATTTTGGGGTCCAGCTGGCCGGGCAAACCTCTCCATGGCTCTCCACAAACTGGAAAGCCTTAACGAGGCGCAGCGTCTCATCAACAGAGCGGCCTACTGGAAGGTCGTTGATGCTCATGTGTTTGACGACACCATTGGGATCGATGATAAACAGCCCCCTACATGGGGATAGATTCAGTTATTGGAAAAGCATCTTTAAACTTTATGCTCATGAATACATACTTTTTTGTTCATGTTTGTACATCAGATACAGACATATATATTACACAGACAAGTGTTTTACTAGGAAACATGCCACTCGTATTTTTCCCCCAAACGTGCTACATCTGGGACATGGAGATCCACAACTATGACATTTCTCTCTATGTCACTTGTGAGGATATTGAATTGTTTTGATAAATTTGGGTACTGTTTGTGAATGAGTCAATATAATAAGATGATCATACAGCAGTTTGAAGATATAAAGTTTATCTTTTTGGGTTGAAAAATAGTTCGCTCCGCTCACTCATGATGTATACACATTCACCACTCGAAGATGAACTTCATATCTTCATACCACTGTGTAACATCCTCTATGTATGTACTAGAAGTATATTTAAAAATAAAAAAATAAAAGACCTGTGCAGGTCTGAGCACAGCCTTTATCTGATTGGGAGATAGAAGCTACGGTACATAAATAGGAAAAAAAAAAAAAAAAATAGCCCGCCCAGAAATACAATGACGCCAGGATTCGAACAGACGTTGCAAAACCTGTTCCTTTCCTAGACAGCGCTCTAGACCACACAGAAGTATGTCACAGAGTGAGGTTATGTAACGTGGCGCTTCCGTAGTCAGTACACATTGGTGCCACACCACAACTGTGGAATCACCACCTGAGGTCAGTATGCCAATTATATTCTTAAACATACTTGAACGCCGTTTAAAAAAAAAAAAACCCTGCCTCTACCGTACAGGCTTCAGCCAAAAACAAAAAAGTGACCAAATATGCATTACCTCCACTGGAGATTATAAGGAATACTTTGTATTAAATACAATAATAATACAATCTGTAGTTAAATATGATTTTCTAAATAATGAATTTATTTAACAAGGATGATAAAAATACCTCAGTGCTATTCCTGGCCCCTCCAGTAGCACTCCATAGTCTCTGGACACCTGCTTGTTGAGATCAGACAGCAAGGGGATGTGGATTTTTCCCAGTCCTCCACTCTACAGGCAAACAAGGAAGAGGCCAAAGTTCACCAGAGCATCATCACCCGCCTCAGCAATTTCTCTCCTGAAGCTCATTTGGACGCAAAACCAGTGTTTATATGGAAAAAGTGCATTATTCACGGTCATTGTGGCTGAATGTTTCTACCTTTCGAGGGGTGTTGGTCCAGGCCAGGTGAGTGAAGTGAGAGTCCACAGACACGCCCACCACCTTACAGTTGATATCATGGAATTCGCTGGCTTTGTCACTGAATGCGATGATTTCTGTAGGGCAGACGAATGTACTGCAAAAAGAACAATGAAAATTAAGTCATGGAATATCATGCCACACCACAGTTGATGATTTTTCACCCCGTCATACTGTAATCTTGACTTATTCATTCAATAATGCAACACAGGCTGAACAACAGCATTTACCTATTCAACACAGTTTGGGGTTTTTCATTATTTTTAAATAACAAGCAGTACAGGATAAGTAACAAAAGAAGAAAAAAAAAGCATCAAAAACAAGAACAATAAATTAAATTGGGGAAGATGATCTATATTTATATTCTTTTTCCTTTCAAGTCAGTCGGGGCTGGGATTAGTCCTTGAATGCAGTCCATTTCTGCCATTTTTGTTCAAAGTCCCCTTCTCTGACCCTTAGGCAAAATGTTTTCCCATGGTGTATATTTCCTCGACAATGTCCAGCCATTGTCTTCGTCGTGTGTGGTGGTGGTGGGATGCGTGTCGCATTTCAGCCAGTTCCTTGTCATGGCTTTTTCAATAGCGAGTATCAATATTTTAAAGAGGTGTCTTTCTTTTCTATTGCCCCCACAGGTATTAGCCCGAGGTACATAATCCAGGGGTCCATCGGTACTTTTTGGTTTAATATTTCCTCCATTATTTGAATGACATTTTTCCAAAACAGTTGCATTTTTGCACAGGACCAAAAGATACGCAAGTGACCAGCATCCATATGTCCACAATCCCTCCAACATTTCTGTTGTAATTGTTTACCTTTTATATGTGGGGCAATAAAGAAGCGTCCAAGATTCTTCCAGCCAAATTCCCATCATCCTTTAAAATTGGTTGAAGAATGTTGTGTGCGACACATGGAATGCCAGTCACTCTCAGACACTGATATTGAATTCTTGTTCCCACTTTGATTTAACATATAATGAATTAATTCCATTACATTTTTGGAAACCTCTATAAAAGTTTAGATACAATCTTTGGAGTTGCTTGTTTATAAGCATCTGTTAGAATTACGATCATCTCTAACATCTGCTGATAGGTACTTATTGACTTCTTTGTCGTAAAAGTGTCGTAGCTGTAGATAGCGGTAGAAATCTTTGTTTTCTAAGTCAAATTCTTTTTTGAGTTTTTTTAAACTTTTGAAGGTTTTCCCTTCAGTTAGTGTGCAAACAGCTGTTATTCCCCTTTCTCTCCACTTCATAAAAGTGTCATCTGACTGTGCAGGACCAAACTTGGGTGTTTGAGAGGGCCATATTAGTAGTTTGCGGTCACCCTTCATAGTGTTTTTCTTGACAATCTCAAACCATGTTTTCAAAGTGTCTCCTATAATAGTATTGTTTTCCTCATGGTCTATATATTCTTTTCCCCCTAGCTTAGCAGGGGGTTGCAATCTACTTACATTCAATGTTGGGGAACACCAGTAGACAATGTATCTCAATTGAGACGCGTGATAATATTGTTTTAGGCCTCCTTGTTCTTTATCAAAGCTGCTTCTCTAACCATTAGGCCATGGCTTCCCAACTGACCAAAAATAAGTGTGTCTCACAACTCTAGAAGTATTGGCACCCTTCAATCATGTGAGCAACATGTACAATTACAAAATGTTCTCTTAGCCCAGTTGTATCAGCCAAGACATGTTCAGTGTATGAAGTTTGCTTCTTTAGTTTTGTGCATCACTAAAAATAAAAGTGGGGAAAATCACTACCAGTTTAATTTCATGCTACATTTATTCATGTTTCCAAATACAGGTAGAACAGAGGAATCAGGATCAAATCTGCAAATAATCATTCTAAGAGAAAACTGAAAACTCTAAATGGAGAAGTGAGAGAAGGAAATGAGTCTGGGTTGTTAATGCAATGAAGGAAATCATGAAATGTTAGTTTGGCTACATTGAAGTTTTCCAGATACTGTATAAACTTGACTCGGCCTGCTGTCACAATATAGATTTCAGCACAAATGGGCAGGTGACATTTACAGGTGAACTGTGACGAGATCACAGTGACGCCAGCTTCAGTTTCTGGAGTACAGGTTGATCCTGTTAACCAGTTATTTTGTCATTAATAGCGCTTTGTAATGCGCTGTAGGATCTTTCAAGTGGAAATCTGTTAATGATTATGATGATGATAATAATAAATCCCTGCCCAAGGCTATTATTTGAAGTTGTGTAACATATAAAACAAATTAAGGTTTTAAAACATGCTTTTGTCATTTTACAAGTCAGTTTTCTCCTCCAGGCTAAATGTTTTCCTCAGCCTGTGTACTGCACACTTGTACTAAACCTTGAATATGTCATGTCATGATTCTGAATTTTCTGCTGCATTATTCAAAATGGATTGCTTTTTAATTCCAGTGCTTACAAACCTATACAGCTTTGAATGTCTAATTAAACTTTTCAAGGATTTTGGCACACACTTCAGGAGTTTGGATACTCCTGAAGTGTATAAAATGTCATCGAGTATGCATCATTACTATAATACATGAAAAAATCATTAGGGGTCCAAGCACTACTTTGTGTACAGCCTTTGCTTGGACCCCTAATAATGAAGATAAACGGGTATTGTTCTATCCACATTCACTGGATATGAGCAATTGCGCGCTCTGATTGGTGAATCTACTACTAGGCTATCAGCTCATATACCATGAGTAGAGAAAAACAAAATGGTGGAGTGTGTTGCTGAACCAACTGAGGACGAAATTAAAACTCTACTCGAAAACAAAACCCCAAAATATATACAAAAAAAAGCAACCAAATGTGTTTTCATTGACCGACTGTTGATGTAAATCTTGTCAAATTTGAATATTTTACTACACATGTATGCAATTTGTCATGTGTCCGCGAAGCAGAAATGATTTTGTCAGACGTTTTGTATAAAGTTTTATTTATTGAGTTTGCTAAAAATAAAAATGCTCAGTTTCTCCAAATCCAGTGAATGTGGGTAGAATAAAACAGTTATTCCACTCAATCTTGTCGTACATGGCTTATAGCCAACTCGGTGCTATACACCCTGTCAGCTATCAGCTCATGTATGACTCAATTTCGTGGAATAACTGTTAATTGTATATTTCTATGAGCAGTGACACTATAAGTATCTGTTTAATGCTCCAAATTTTCATATCTGTATTGAGTGGGCGTGGCCTAAACCATATGTCTGATTCTAATCAATTTAGTCAGGTCTGTTTTCCAAAATGTTAACAATCTAGTAATCAGATTTAGACCACTGTGACCTTTGACCTGACAGTTACTAAGGATGAATGCATACAAAATAAGTAAGTTAATTAATTATAGCTAACATAATTTACCAAGCAGGAGGAAATTCTAGCTCATGGTAAATTCTGTAAACTTACAGGGATTAAACTGAATGATATTTTCAGGCAAAATGGTGTAGCTGCTTTAATTATAAAACATCATGTAACAGTTTTAGATAAGTAATAAAAGTTCATTTTTGACATGAAAACAAAAGATGGACTTGATTTCATTAGTGAAAAGCATTTATCTTTACTTTTTAATACTTGAGTGCATTTAAAAGTAGCAACGTTTTGCTTTCGCTTTTGAGAACTTTGTGGTTGAATCCGTCTGCTTTTTGAGTTGCATAATATTTTGCTACTTTAGTTTTACTTTCACTTCAGTGCAGCTTCTGTTTTTTTCCACTACTGCAAATTGCACAGAAGGACGTGTTGTTTCACTGTCGAGCTGTTGGCCTCACATAATTTTATTACACTATTGATGAAACGTTATGATATAATGCATTACTCAAAACAATTACTTTGAGTGAGAGAGAGAGAGAGAGAGAGAGATTCAGCCCTCCATCAGATATTATTAAAAGTCATCACCGGGTATTATACTGCTACAGTTACATCTGAGGACACATCCTTCTGTAGCATGGCATGGAACCAGAGAAGGGAGAATTTCCATTGAAATGCCTTCTTTGAATGTTATCTGGTTGTGGTGTCGTGCGATTTCCTGTCATGCATTTAGGGTTTTGGGTTTGTTTGGGTTTTTGTTTTGTCAAGTATGTTTTATTAGAAGTAGATTGCATAATGTAGGACAGGATAAGAGTCTACATTTTCATTATGAAGAAAGAAAAACAAAAAATACAACAAATGGTGTCCCACACAAATACGCTGTTAGTTTCCCCTTCCTCCCTACCCCCTTCTGCTCAGAACATTATATATTTCAATACATGTCGTGATGGAGAATTGAGGACAAAAGGTAAAAAATAAAAAGTGATTGTGGACAGTCACTTACGCAAGGAAAGTCTGCTACGGGTCGTCTTTAAGGTAACAGACGAAGGGCAGCCAGATCTTGTTAAACTGTGACTCTCTGCTCCTCAGAGCAAACCTTATTTTTTCACCAACTCTGAGGTTATTAAAACTAGTTCTCGATTGTAACCAACGTGTTCCAAGATGTCTTGTCAAGTAAAATTCTCTGTCCGTGCAGCAAGATAATTTCACTAGTTGTAAGGAATTTTCTCCTCAAATCCAGTTTTCAGTTTTTTGCAGTGTATTTGGATAAATTTAAACACGAAGACAACCTGAAAGGGAATGACAAAGTAACCAGAGCAGAGAGAATCCCAGCTGAGGGCTTCCATTTTAAAAGTTGAGTCGTTGTGCTGTTACACGTGGTAGACTTTAAACAAATTTCCTAGTGTGCTGAATCTTAGCCATGTCTAAGCTTAGTCTCTTAAAGCTTGTTTTGAGCTTTAAAAACTGTATAAGTCATTGATTTTTAATCGCAGTATTCGGAATACTTAAAGTTTGCAGTTTAAAATCTATTAAGGTCATGTTGATCGGGAAGCAGCTTGGTGCTGAGTGTGTATCCTCTCGGTGTCATGTTACAGTAATCTATATGATATAAGAGTAATGAACTGACAGCTGGAAGTCATAAATATAGAAGCTGAAATGGTTCATAATCAGTTCCATATTAAAGGCCCCGTCACACTTATTCAGAATTAGCAGGAATCAAGCAGAACCAGACGGAATGAAAATTTTTTCCAAATTCCTGCCACATTCGGGTGGGAATTTCAAACTGACCAACATTCTTACAGCTTTGTAAGAATGCCGTTCGAATACTTAGAATACGCTTCGAACCTG
>JAOANJ010000026.1:46620625-46630771 GCA_026413345.1 Ariopsis seemanni | reverse complement strand
AGTGTACATTAAATTTTGAACATCCCCCCCCCCCCCCTCCACGAATGTGAATTTAAACAGGTGTTTATCTGTGTGTGCTCACCTGCATCACCGTGACCGCTCCATACGTGACCGCTGTCCAGTAGATGGAGCCCACCATGATGCCAGCTGCAGCAAACGGGCATGCCTTGGAGATGAGCCTGTCTGCCAGGTCCAGCACATACACAACGGGCCCTGCACAGAGACAGTTTGATCTAATCACTTCTCAAAAATTCTGCACCAAAGCCCTTTACTCAACAAATACATGGTCCAGGATTTCACTTTTTCTTGACTGTGATTTTTAAGGTGGTGTTCATTACAAATTGCTTAGCGGGACACCGAGTCCACTCTTAAAAAGGGCAAGTTTAGCACCACAGGTATTACATAAAGGACTAGAAAAAGATAAAATGAACCAGAAGACAGGTCACAGAAGGGTCTGCCTCTCCAGCAGGGGGCAGCAAATCATTTTCTGGCATTGAGCAGTCGGCTCAGTACGTTCCCTTCTCCTTGTTTACTAGCTGATGCTAAACATGCATTCTACAAACTCCAGCCCTGGCAGGAAGCAGGACTGCACAGGTCTCGCACAATCCAAACCTGCCGAAAAATACTATTAGAATTTATAATTAATGCTGCAGCACTGGGGTTGGGAACAGAACACAACTGTCACTGCCACCACTATATACTGAGCTTTTACCAGGATGATCATAAAGAGCTTCTGCGTTATATTTTCACTTGAGCTGATCATGTGAATATTAGGCACTCTCACTACTGCATTCCTTCGGCCAGTGGTTTCTAACCCTGCCCCTGTGTAGTTTGTGCTTTTCTGCAGTAAGACAACTGATCAGAAATATGTGCCAATTAACATCCACTGACGAAGGACACGTAGGTGTGTTCGAACACATAATGAGAAAATTGTCTGCCATTCATTAGACACGTTACACCGTGATGATCCGAGTATTGAAGCAATGTGGAAACAGGGAGCTCGCTTCTCTCCAGATTCCCACACGTACAATAGATGGTGAATCATTTCGAACGGAATGTAAATTTACTGGTACCGACTGCAACTGGGGAGAAGTTGATGGACTGCCGCTCCTTGATTGTCCATTATTACTTTGCAATTTATGCATAGTTATAAATGCCAGTGGAAAACCACGTTCACAGTGAAAGTCCCTGACACTTCCTCCGATACCAGTGGATGGAAAATGCCATAATGCTAAAAGCTTACTTTAAAAGGTAGGATGCATTAATGAATTCAGAACTACGCACTCGATCCTTCGCTTTCCTCCTCTCTCGCTCGCTCTCTGACTCATTATTAAGCAGCTCAGTAAGACGTGCCCCGTTACTAGCAGGCAACCTGATTTCCTCCATCTATCCAAACATTTATAACCTCTACATACGCTTTAAAAACAAAAAACAAACCCACAACACAGCACTAGCCTTCTCTTCACATAAAGGAGAAGTCAGGTTGGCTGTGAAACAGATGCTGAAAGTTGGCAAAAGTATTGCAGTATAGGTTTAACTCGAGCAAAATATTTCAGTAGCACCATTTTCAAAGCTGAATGTATTTGAGGCAGGAAGAAAAGAATTTCTCAGTCCAAGTCAAAGCAAGGGCACGACGTGATTTACTGAAGGACAGAGAGCTGTTAATCTTACGCAGGCTGGTTTGAATGAAACTCCGGCTGCTCCTTCATTTTAAAAAGCAGACCGTGTGGCACTGTTGCCATGGCACCACAGACTGGCAAGGAAAGAACCGAGCGTTCCCGACACTGGCGAGTGCCTCCCTTTCAGTTCATATCCTTCTTTTCTCCTACAGCGGTGACGAAACGGCCTGCGGCTTCGACTCCACTCACATGCACATGTTCACATTACAGGTTTAAACAGGTGTTTTTCAAGGACCGTCTCCAGTGCTGCAACGACAGCTATTCTCACCACCAGCCACAGTAAGAACACAAACATATTCATCATGTCTAAGTGGCTAATTATGAGCATTTACCAAGAGTGGTCAAATAAACGGACTACTGCCATGAATCACTTAATATACTGGTACTGGCATGTAACTAGGAAACTATGAAAGCATGTGATTCAAAGTGGCAGAAGAGCCTTCCTTATTAGTAATCTCAAAAAAAAAAAATCAATTTGAGCAAATAAGGAAACCTGTATTAGGCCACCAATAAGAACAAGTGATGAACGTGAAAACTCAAACGCTAACACTAATGTAATAGTGTTTGGAGGAGAAAGAAAAAAAAAAACCCATCAAATTTAATCTCCTAAGTATTTCTGAGCTTGGAGAACCT
This sequence comes from Ariopsis seemanni, assembly GCA_026413345.1. Lineage (NCBI taxonomy): Eukaryota > Metazoa > Chordata > Actinopteri > Siluriformes > Ariidae > Ariopsis > Ariopsis seemanni. The sequence continues at coordinate 46,628,459 of JAOANJ010000026.1, read as the reverse complement.
TTGCGTTTAGACACGGCCAATGCAGCCACTTTGCAGGGCAGTGCTTTTACCCTCCTGTGCCAGTCTCATCAATATCCCTCACTGGAACATCCATCCATCTCTGATGACAGTACAGGAATCTCTGCTTCTTTCTCCTTGTCTAAGCATTACAGCATGGCACTGTGGGGAGGCTGGGGGTGGGAGACCTCCTTAATGGCTATTGGAAAAAGGAAAAGCTGAGCTATTTGTTTCTACTGCTGGCCACAGTTTCCATAATTAAGATGGTTTTAAAAAGTGGGTGCAAAGTGAGCCACCCTGAGCTACTGGGAAAAAAAAAAGTGTTTCTAGTCCCTCTGTGCCAGCAGCTGGCTGTCGACAAAAACTTTTTGTCCCTGATGTTGGCCACCTGAGGACAGCTACAGGAAGCCTCAATGCCAAATTTTTAATCTGGTATAAAGCTCAAGCTAAACCTGACCAGAAATATGATCAAGTGATGCAAATCAAGATGAAACATTAATTTGAGAAAAGAGAAATCCCCATCAGCGTTGGTCCCTTAATTCAGACTTGTGCCAAAGTCTTCATCCAGACTGGTGAGAGAAATGAGTGACTACACAGTCCACCTTGAAACTTCGTCATTAGCACAACAGGAACATTGTGAAACTTCAGTCAGGCCTTTTTTTTTTTTTTTAAAGCTAATTACATAGAATGGCTCTCAGAAAGTCAATAGAGTTGTCACCGAGGTAGAGTGTATCTTTCTTTCGTCAGAAGACTTGGAGCCAGGCTTCAGGAAATTTTGCAGCCAATGAATTCCACCCCCCTCAAACATAATCCAACTATTTAAATATTAGGCTCATTATTTAAAATGTGTACAGTAATAATTTGGCCATTTGTTGCAGCCATAGAGCTTTCTATAACCGAATTTTCCACTGACAAACCCATTCAAGTGAGCAATCAAATAGGCTAATAACCAGAAGAACTCGATAATAAATATAACCACTTATAATTAACCTGGTTTGGAGCTGGTGCCTAATCACGAACCAGTTCTTTGCATTTCGACAGCCAAAGAACCGACTCTTGGCCAGGAAAACTGGTCTGAGAGCAGTGCCAACACGTTACTGGTCTAAAACCACAAACCACTTATTTCAAGGGATGGGGGCAGGATTGTGACCAAGGTCGAAGTTGAACCAACTCCAAACTGGCATTAGCGCCAGCCAGTCCACGTTGGTGGAAAGGGGGTAGTTGAGAACCTGTGACCTAGAGGATGGATGTAGTGCATCTTTAAAATAAATTTAAACAAAAGTAAGACGAAGGATTACTGTGCCTCCTTTGGTGGCCTGCTCTTGAGGTTATGTTCCTCAATTGTGTGTGTAAGGGGGGTAATTACCAAAACAGTCCCTTTTTAATTTCACAATAGAGTAATACATCGGAAGTTAAGACACATTAACTGGGTGTGTAAACTGATATGTAGCAAAGGAGAGCATCTCCAGATCTGCTGCAGCGCGTTTGCTAATGAGGCGTCATACTCCAGTATTCCATTCTGTGCACACACTTAAAACCTCACTGTAGAACACCCAAATGGTACAACGTCCATTTGATATACATGGCTTTAGAAACTGCGAATACTATAGAAACACAAATTCTCTCCATCTTACAGGTGCAGTAACTGCTGCATGTACGACATCTCTAGTAATTATTCTCGCTCAGCATCGAGTTAATGCATCGTGTAGCCTTGGCACAGGAATAAAGCATAAAGCTGACATCACTAGATGCGGTCCTTTCTCTTTCCGTCAGCACTCTGATCAGTAAGGTCAGCTGTGTTTGCTGACTGCATGGGTCCTGCTGATTATTTTTATGCTCAAGTTTTAAGTGGTTCATCAGATCCAGAGCAGTTTCATATAGTGACTAAGCAGGAGGTGGAGTTGTTTGCTGAGATCCTTCTTGAGGTAGGTGCATTATTCCTCCTTGTTCTCCCTTCCTACAAGCGCATCTGGCTAAAAAGAAAATAAGGTGAGCAAAAATAATTAAGCCCCGTCAGTGTTTGCTTTAAGATCGCGCTTCTTTACAATTTGCTCATCAAAGCCGGTACGACTCAATTACGGTCCGGACTCACGAAGCTGCCTCTTCTTTCATACGCGTCCATCCACTGTGTACTCCTGCACAGCACCAGGAAATCTCCTTCAAATTCATTTCAGGTCCCAAATCAAAAATATTCACTGGCAGATGTTCAAGCCAGAATGTCTGAAGAAGGAAATGTTTAATGACTTGGGAAAGCGTAACTTTGAAAAAACTAAGACAAAGGCAGCGTTGGTGCCCGCTCTGTCTGTCTCCTCTCTCCTCTCCCCGCTGTCGACTTTCTTTTGCAAAATGAACTGGAGCACACATGCAGTGCAATTTCACAGCTGGACACAGATGAGGAGGTGAAATGATACAGACAGCACTATCCAGAAATAAAGCAACATGAGCCCGACCCAGCCAGACAAGTAGACAGGAACAAAGGAATTGGAGAGAGAACAAAAAGAAGGGTTTTAGTAAGGCAATCTGAAGGTTATCCAATCCATTTGCACAGAGGCACAAAGACCGTCTCCAACACACAGAAATAAAAATTGATGGAGGAGGGGGAAAACGAGAATGACGAGCAGATTCAGAGTGGGGGCTTGGAATCGGAGATGACCGTTCTGTTCACTGCAGAATAAAATCCCCAGTTTGGATTTGCACAAAATATGGGAAATGAACATTCCAGTTCATCAAAGCTCTCTAGTCTAGTGGATGCACAATTATATACTTCAAAATAAATGAGTCAGTGTGTTTAAATCAAAATGAATAGCACAATAAAAGATCAATATAACCATGAATAACTAAAGGACTTGACGTCCTGACAAGGGTCCTCTGCACATATTTTAAGATTAATCATTTAGTGGGATAAAGAGCGAGAGCGACAGACACAGAGCAGCGAGGGGACAAGGAGCGAGAGCAACAGAAAGAGGCAGAGACAGACTTGAAAAAAAGAAAGAGAGGCACAGAGATGAACACAGGCAGACAGAGTTAAACAGTGTGACAGAAATGACCAGACTGTGTATTAGCTGCAGGTGCAAGTTGTGTCCAGCAGATACAGCACATCACAATGAGCAGCACAGCAAACACACACACTATAAATAGCTCCGTGCCTGTTTACTGCCATAGCGCAGACCCAATCTACTGATCATGGCCCACACTGACCAGGAGCTGCCAATAACCTCAAAACAGCCGAGCTGAATTAGACTACCTCGCCTGAAGCTTTAAAATTTCCTCTTCTAACTCCTCTATAATCCATCAGGAAAAACAACTCACCTATGGGTTACATGCACAGTGAGATTTTGAAAGCACTGACAGGTTTATTGGTTGGTTGATGTGAACCAGAGACACCTAAAGACCTTGATGTGTCAGCAAGGTCTCACCATGGACAAAAAGGAAGGAGGAGAAAAAAAAAAAAAAAGACAACTTTCCTAGTTAGCTTCCATATTCCTGAACACACACACACTGATGTGACTCATCTTAGCTGATGAATCATCCCGACAACGACGTGGGGAACAAATGAGGGGGGGGAAGGCCACCACAGGAAATAAAGAACTGAACAACATGGAAAGTCACGTTTTGATTGAAGTTGAAAGGAAGAGGACTGAAGAACAATCAGGCTGCACCATGTGGACAGCAATCTTCACAAAGGATAAGGAAATGAGGCACTGGAGTGCACACAGACCTTTTTTATAATCGCTAAGTGACCTCCCTGTAGGAAAGACCCTGGATCCTCAGTGGTAACGATTAGCACTTCATAACAGAGCAAGAGCTCATTTTGCAGAACTACGTGGTGCAATCGCACTTGGCCACTATTATTATTCTTTAAAGTTTAGACTTGATCTGTCCGGTGTTTTTCTGAGAGCTGTTTTATATAATTGATGCATCCTGACAAAATCATAGGATCACAGCATCAGTGTCCTTCTCGAACATGTTTTTCTCTCAAACACTGATCCTTTGCCCTTGTGACAAGATTTGCAAGGTGAATTGTGTCTCCATTCCACTATCAAAAGAATTTAGTTGACATACCTGGGTTTACTTATTGCAGTTCAGGGCTGTACAGTGCAACACACGTTACATGTGATGAATCAATCTACCACAGTAGCACTTGTGCAATACAGTTTTGTTTGTGTGCGTGCACGAGAGAGACACACACACACACACTCTTTTGGGGTCAAATGAAGGTGTGCGTGTGAGAGGTGAATCGGTGGTGCATTGCTATTCTACTTGGTCGCTGTAGTCTACTCAATTAATAATCATATATCTGCCTGTACAGAGTTCATACAGCCAACACCAAATCCCACAATTCCTAGCAAACAATCCCTGTTTCTTCAGCGAGTTGAGCTAGCTCGCAGTGTTAAGCAGTAGCTTTGCTGTAAGTAATGGTGCTACTAGTTGCACAAGAAGACCGTCATCTATATCCCCTGCCCTATATACCAAGTTTCAAGATATTATTTGTCACATTTTTCAAGTTCTGCTGCAGGAAACCAACCCGACCTCTTTACACTGACCTCAGCAGCCCATGGCATAAACCCACCGGACCTTTGGTCCAGGTGAGCTAAAAGTTAAAATTTCTCAGTATCAAAAGGCAAATATACATTACTTAATCGACACGCATACCAACTTTCAAGACCACACCACTCATAGTTTTCAAGTTCTGCTCCAGAAACAAAACCTACCCCAAGACTAACCTGAGAGACCAAGTCTAAAATTGTTTCCATGGAAACATGAAAAATGAAAGGTTTTTCAAATTTCTTAGTAAGAAAAGGCACATCTGCATCACCTTATTAACATGCATACCAAGTTTCAAATCCGTATCATGAATAGTTTTGGATATATGCTCCGGAAACGAACACTGCTCTTAGAAACCAAGTCAAAATCCATTTATGTAAAAATATGAAAAATACTTTTTTTCAAAACCCCAAAATAGCAAAAGGCACCAGTTCACATGTTGCTTGATAGGTTTACAAAGTTTCATGAAGATATCTTCAGTAGTTTTAAAAGACATGGCCCGGAAATGAAAACGTGACTGGACAGATGGACGAATTTCACAACAATCCATAACCATGTTTTTCAGCAGCAGCGTAGCAACATTTTCTGAATCAAATAGCTTTTCAGTTGTGAAGCTCTTTTATTGATCAGGTAGCATAGTAGTGTAAGCTACATTTTCCTGAGCATTTATGAAGCTCAAGCACAGCTGATCTTTCTGCTATGGTCCAAATAGAAAGGCCAAAGTGTTTTGATTTAATTTTGTGTCCGTGTTTGTGCACATCGACTGCCCATGTACAAGGCAACGTGTTGCCATAGAAACACTTCCATATGACTGTGACATCACATGGGCTGATTGACACTGCAAGCCACTCAATGGCCATGCAAACAGGTGCACACACACATTTCATCATCATATGGCCCATCGGCTTTTGTTTGGTTGCCAAGCTGGTTTTGGAGCAGTGAGAGTAATGGTCACAGGTTGTTGTTTAATAAACAACTGAGCATTTTTTTTAACCTGTGTATCTGTTTGACTGACCACTAGATTGATCAGTGAGACAGCACTGACTTAGCATCAGGCTGGTTCAATTTAAAAAAAAAAAAAATTGCTTCTTTTGTCACGTTGGTGTAACTTGGCTTGCTCCATTTCTCTGGTGGGTCACTTCAGTGTCATGAAACTTCATGTAATGTAATGCAGAGTAACTGGTAGCTTAGCTCACTACTCTTTCCAAGTAGCTTGCTCATCACTGCTAGCTAGCCAGATGATAACATGAAGTGGTCTTTTCAAATGCTAAACTAAAGCCCCAAATGAGCCCACGAGGAAGAAACTCAAGAACCACCGTCAAGTGAAATTAAGGGTGAAAAAAAAAAGGAAAATTTCCAGGTATCTGAACACGTTCCTTGTTAACGTTTGGAGTTTGTGTGCCCTGTATGCAACATTCATGTCCTTCGCCAGTCACATACCTGATTGAGTGATGAACTGCACTACAAGTGGTTGTTTTTAGAGCAGGCACCAGAGGTTTTATATGCATGCTACAATTTTGTGTTCTGCACTACAAAACCATTAACCTCTGTAGCATCAGTGCAGGAAAGTTAACCTACAGCCCTGTAGTTTGTATGGGTCTCCAAACTGACAGTCAGAACTTTTGGCCAAAATGGAATGGCATAAACTCCCCAAAGAAGAGGGGGGACGACATTTTTTTCCCCTGCCTTCCAGCCAAGTAGCTAATGCACATGTCCACTGGAAATAAAGAAAATCTTTAACTGAAGTGAACTTATCTAAGGGAGGAGAAAAAAATAACCCATTATGGGTAGTCAGTCATCGATGGCTTCATGATTCAGAGGGCTATAAATACGAGGTGAGAGGCTGAATTCCTGTGCATTAGACTTGCACTAATATATAACCCAATTTCCAGAAAAGCTGGCATGCTGTGTAAAGCAAAAACAGAATGCAATAATTTTCAAATACTTTTTAACCTATATTCAACTGAATACAATACAAAAAGACTGGCTCAGTCGTTCACAAGCAAAGATGGGGCAAGGTTCACCACTTTATGAAAAACTGCATGGGCGGATAGTCCAGCAGTTTAAGAACAATGTTCAATGTACAATTGCAAGGAATTTAGGAATTTCACAACAATCCATAACAAAAAGATTCAGAGAATCCAGAGAAGTCTCTGCACGCAAGTGACAAGTCTGAAAACCAACACAGAATGCCTGTGCCCTTCAATCCCTCAGGCGGCACTGCATTAAAAACCTAACATGATTGTATAAAGGATACATGACTACATGGGCTCAGGAACACTTCGGAAAATGGTAGTCAGTAAACGCAGTTCATCACTGCATCTGCCACGCAAAGAAAAAGCCATATACCAACAACATCCAGAAACACAGCTGAATTCTCTGGGCCTGAGCTCATCTGAGATGGACCGACAAAGTGTGCTGAGGAGTCCACATTTTGAACTGTTTTTGGAAAATCAAGGACATTGTGTCCTCTAAGCTAAATAGGACCATCCAGACACCAACACAAAGTTTAAAAGCCAGCATCTGGCGTGTTGGTGCCCATGGCATAGGTAGCTTGCACATCTGTGAAGACTCCATTAATACTGAAAAAGGTACATACAGGTTTTGGAGCAACATTGTCCGGATCCAGATAGACAATGTCTTTTTCAGGGACGTCCCTGCTTATTCCAGCAAGACAATGCCAAGCTACTTTCCGCATAACAGCGTAGATTCAAAATAAGAATGCAGGTGCTGAACTGGCCTGCCTGCCTTCCACTGAAAACGTATGGAGCATGAAGCTTAAAATACAACAGATACCCCAGAAATGTTAAGCAATGCACATCGGCTATCAAGAAAGAATGGGAAAGAATTTCACGTTCAGAGTTTCAACAATTAAGGTCCTCAGTTCCCAAAAGCTTTGAGTGTTGTTAAAAGAAAAGGTGATGTAACACAGTGGTAAACATGGCCCTGTTTAAAACGAGACTTTAAATCAATAACAAATTACTGGGTATGACCGATTGTCCTGATCGTTACTTTCACTTAAGCCAGTGTTTCTCAACTGGTGGGTCCACATTTGGGTTTCAGGCACTTTAAAGATGGAGTTGTGGCCCTCTGGGAAGAAAAAAGAAAAGATGCTAAATGCAAATGATAAAACACAGAACACCATGGAAAAACATGACAAAGCAACTGGTTTGTTGAAGCAACTTATTGTTTCAAAATAGGAAAAAAAAATAATAATACAACCCCTGGCAAAAATTATGGAATCACCGGCCTCGGAGGATGTTCATTCAGTTGTTTAATTTTGTAGAAAAAA
>JAOANJ010000026.1:46433833-46445863 GCA_026413345.1 Ariopsis seemanni | reverse complement strand
AAACCACAAAGCCCAATATTGCTGTGGCATTCATGTTCTTGTATGTAAACCTGAGAACAACTGTACATGCAGGTTACTAATGTTAGACTGCAGTTATATACCTACGATACATCATTAAAAAAAAAAAAAGTTTGTTAGGAATTAAGACAAAAGTAACTACAGTACCTCCCAGGATGGATTAAACAGGTCATTACAAAGCTCTTCACAGAAACTCTCCAGGGGCCACTCTTGAGTCTTTTGTACAAACAAAAACACAAATCTTTGATTCTGGAAATTTTCAAGTTCAGTCCAGAAATCCCTAGCATGAATTACTCCTACAATTAAGACATTATCTAACTAATCAGTACTTAATCACAATCTAGATCAAGTGTTGTGAGAAAGGAAACATTAGGAAACAAAAGAAAAACAAGGCCATTTAACAGGCAACTTAACCATAATATTTTTGCATAGCATACACTAGGTGTTGTACAATACTTGTGTCCATGCTGTAACACTTGTATACATCTAGCCATGGGCGTGTTGAGTGTAATGGTGCGGAACAGCCATGTGCATCAAGTGTCTTTCTGATCTACGCGTTTTGTTTTCATACCTCCTCAAACAAACTTGAGTTGTCAGGAATGTTATCAATTAAGACTTTGTTCTCAGCAGCCGGCTGCTCAATGACTATGTTGGTAGTTTTCCGTCTTTTCTCTTCAGGCTCCCCTTCAAAGCTGTCGTTGCTGAGAATGAAGACACAGTACAACACGGATGCCTGATCTATACCTCCAATTTAAACTTAAATACAAAAAGTAGGAGGGATTTTTCAGTGTAAGGAAAAGGGTAGTACCTTTTTTCATTGGGGTCCAAGTCTCTAGATTTTTGCTTTGCCACCAGCTTGGCCATCCTTTTAGCCTTGTTCTTCTGACGATTGCTCATGCCAGGCCGAAATTCAGAGTCTATAAACTCCGCTGCCTGCATAGGCTGTGGAGGAGACGCATTTATTTTATTGCCAAACACTGAAACCAAACAATGCAACATTCTCTTTACAATAAAATGGTAGTGGATGGTATGATGGTTGATCTGCTATACTGGGGGTAATTCTTAAGGTACTGTTTGGTGTGACGTGCTTGGGGAAGGGGGATTTTAAAAAAATAAAAATAAATAAATAAAACCCCCACCTCCCACACCCCCAAGCAAAATGCAATACTATACACAGAGAGAACTTTTTTGTTGCAGTATCCACGTGAGACATCACTTCTTACCCTGGGGGGGCAGGCACCCCCCCCAAAAAAAGGGAGATGTTAACTGCTTAGGTCAAACAGTCAAATAACTGGCAGAAATCAGATTTGAAACCACATACAAAGGCCTCCAACATTAGGAATGTTAAGTATAAGAATTGTAACTATTCAACATCACCTCCAGGTCACAATTAAGATGAAAATCCGATTGCTGAATAGGAGTTACAGCCGTGTTAGAGAGCAGTTAACTAACCTGCATGAGTGGAAAAGCAGGGCAGGGCCATTCTGACTGGAGAAGTTTATCAGATGGTCCTGAGCAGCGGTGATAAAGGCACTCAGCCCAAATAACTGATACAACAGACGATTTAAAATAAAAACTCCACCAACATGCTGTACAGTGCATTTAAGAGACTTTATATTAGCAATTTAACTCCATGTTTTAGGGTGGTGGCATTTGACAGATGGTGTTCAGGTAGGGGTCCAAACAAGGCACCTTCTGAACACATTTCAACAGTGTACCATACCCCTTTAAACAATTCAGCTCTAAAAGAGGAATATGTTCCCTTAAAAACGAGTCCAGGACAAGAATTTACAGGACACAGATTTAAAGAAGTGTAACACATTAAATGGCATCATGCTAATGAGAAGGCTGCTACATACTCTTAGTGGAATGTTGGTTTATGAATAAGTTTCTAACACCAGGTTTATTTGTGACCTCTATGGCTAGTGCCATTTCAGTGACAGCCATTGTAAATGTGAAAATGTTGCACACTGTCCTGGTATACTACAAAATCTACAGCCAATCATATTATAAAATAAATGGACAAACCCACTGCTCTCTGCCAAGCAGTAACAGCACAAATCCCAACCCAATTCATTAATGAGAAGCAAAGAGCCAGGCTGAGGTTTGCTAAAGACCATAAGGACTGGACCATAGAGGACTGGAGTACGGTAGTCATCTCCGAGGAGATTAATTTTCAGCCCCCCCCCACACACAGTCATCTACTGGGTGGATGGAGACCTGGAGAGGCCTACAAGCCACAGTGTCTCATGCCCATCGGGAAATCTGGTGGAAGACCGGTGATCTGGGGTGCTTCAGCAAAGTTGGAATGGGGCAGACTTCTGTTTGTGAAGGACACATGAATCAAGCCATGTACAAGGTTATCCTGGAAGAAAACTTGTTTCCTTCTGCTCCAACAATGTTCTCCAACTCTGAAGACTGCGTTTTCCAGCAGGACAATGCTCCACGCCACATAATCAGGTCAATCAAGGTGTGGATGGAGGACCACAAGATCAAGACCCCATCATGACCAGCCCAACCTCCAGACCTGAATCCCACTGAAAACCTCTGGAATGTGATCCAGAGTAGGATGGATGGTCACAAGCCATCAAACAAAAGCTGAGCTAATTGGATTTTTGCACCAGAAGCGGCATAAAGTCACCCAAGAGCAATGTGAAAGACTGGTGGAGAGCATGCCAAGATGCATGAAAACTGATTAAAATGTCACGGTTATTCCACCAACGACTGATTTCTGAACTCCAAGTTCTAACATTAGTATTGTTTAAAATGGAATATGATCTAGTTTGATTTTGATGCATTATTCAAGGCCTGAAAATACTCCAGCTTTTTTATTTTGATCAATTGTCATTTTCTGTAATTAAATGCTCTGAGTGACAATATTTTTATGTGGAATTTGGGGGAAAGGTTCATAGGTTTATGGAATAAAACAAAAATGCTCACATTCTTCAAAACACATACCTATAAATTGTAAAACTAGAGAAACTGATCATTTTGTAGTGGTCTTAATTTTTCCCCCAGAGGTGTATGTTGCACGTGATCAGATCCGATCCGTGTGCGCATGGAGCAATCCTCATTTTCAGTCTTGTTCATTACTGTAGCAACCAGCGTGACACTGCCCCCAGAATTAGTAAGGACAATGCATCCAAGAGTGAAAGTAGTTGGCAAACAAATGGATGGCAATGAAATGGGCTTATTTACTGCATGGCAACGTGGAGACACCATATAGGGTTTGTTTTTAAATAAATCAGAGATGGAGGAGACTTGCCGCTTCATTTTGTGCACCACCAGACTAGCAGGTTTCCTGTATGTGGGATGTTAATGTGAACTTTACCTAGCATCAAAAGTCATAAGAGGGGGAGAGCGTGGGCTTCATTTAAAAACACACAACACCCTGTAATCTGATCAGAGCAGTCGGACCTAAATGGATTAGTAAAAATGTCATATTTGTAAGAATCAGAATGCGTAAGATTTTCAGCTGTTGAGATTTGCTACATACAGACCGATTCCACTCATATGTACACAAGCTGGATTTGGATGTACAGTCTGAACATAACCTAAAAGGTTAAGCTTTAAAACAAACATCACCATTTCATCATGTTAGCAGTCACAAATTTTAGCTGAATACCCCTTCATTAGAGGATAGCGCAAAACAAAGTCCAAAGCCTAGGCTCTCGCACAACTTCAAGGGTAATAGATTGTGTGCACACCACGCCATTGCATTGCCGTGGCACGAACTGCAGATAAAGATCAGGAAGTGATTTTCTACATAGGAAGCACCATCACAAGCTCTCAAAATGCCAAAAGGTTTGCTCAAATTAAACCAAGAAGCCATGAGTGTATATTGTGATTTTCTATTTTTACTTTTCTTTCACAATATCTAAACTAGCATAGTACAGGCTTTCTTCCATCACATACATCCTGCTTTATATCCACCTTTTCTCTTCCAGCCCTCTGTTTGGATTTTGCATGTCATTGGAATCACGTGACCACAACCACCCTATTAAAGCTTGAATCCAGGTGAAGTGACCAGGGAAGGTTGTAAAGGTCTACAACATGGAAATGTACAAGTTGTACAAATAATTGTAGCAATAATACAACTCTTCCCACCCCCCCCAAAAAAGGGGTTGGGATGCCGAGTAAAATGTAAATAAAAACAAATGCAGTGATTTTAAAGTTGTAGAAACCTAATATTCCATTGAACATCAAATGTTGAAACCAGGAATTTTTTTTTTGGAAAAAGTATGCTCATTTGGAATTTAGTGCCAGCAACAATTCTTAATTTATTTTTTAAAAACGAAATTTAAAAAAAAAGGGGGGGGGGGTATTGTGTAATGCTTTCACCCCACCACACACTTTGTAGAACATCTCACAACTAATTAGGTTAACTGGCAACAGGTCAGGAACATGCTTGGCAATGAAAAGAGCATCCCAGAGAGGCAAAGTCTCTCAGAAAAAAAGATGGGGAAGGTTCACCACTCTGAAAGACTGCATATGGGGGGGATAAATAAATAAAATGGTGCAGCCATTTAAGAATAATATTACTCAATGGAAAACTGCAAAGAATTTGGGGCTCACACCATCTATGATCGACATTTAAAAAAAAAAAAAACCCACACTGTAGAAATCTCAGGCCCTCAGAGGACATGGCATTAAAATTAGACACGATTCTACAGTGGATATTGCTGCATGGGCTCAGGAACACTTCTGAGAAAACCATCGTCTGTGAATACAGTTCATTACTGCATCCACAAATGCAAGTTAAAAACTACATATAAACAATATCCAAAAAACACCGCCACCTTCTTTGGACAAGAGGTCATTTACAATGGACTGAGGCAAAATGGTAATCTACGGTATACTGTGATCTAACAAGTTGAAATTTGAATTTATTTTAGGAAATCATGTCTTCTGGGTTAAAGAGGAGAAGGAGCATCTGGCTTATCAGCACACAGTTCAAAATCCAGCATCTATGATGGTATAGGTGTGCACTAGTACACATGGCATGGGTAGCTTGCACATCTGGGAAGGCATCATTAATGCTGAATGATATATAGGAGGTTTTGGAGTGACATGCTGCCATCCAAATGACATCTTTCAGGGAAGGCCTTGCCCATTTCAGCAAGACAATACCAAACCACATGACTCCATTGTAAGAGTCTGGGTGCTAAACTGACCCGCCTGCAGTATAGACCCATTAAAAAGACTTTGCACATTATGGGAAAAAAAAAAAAACCACCAGTGGACACCCTGAACTGAGCAGCTGAAATCCTGTATCAGGATGTGTTGCTGGCATCAAATTCCAATGAGCATATTTTTCAAAAAAAAAAAAAGCAAGTTTCAACATTTGATGTATTGCCTTTCTTGTGTCTTCACTGAAATGCAGCATTTCCACAAAGTCATTATTCTGTTTTTATTTATAATTTACACAGCTTCCCAACCTTTTCAGAAATAGGGTTGCAATAACACCCATTTTGTCTATTCAATCGTGAGAAGTAATTCAGTCTTACTGTATGGCTGCGGAAACTTTGGAACACAGCTCCCTTTCCAGTCTGTGATCTATTTACATTGGAGGTACAGGTGTAGTCCAAGTCTTCATCGTTAAACAGTTCATCCGTATCCATGCCTATAGCAGCACCCATATCCAGACCAAGCTTCTTCTGCAAAAGCTTCCTCTGTCGGGCCAGACGTTCCTTGGGGTCTACCTCAGCTGTTTAGCATACGAAAACAGAATAACATCCTACAAATTGCTGTGGGTAACAAGTATGTGCTTGTACAATACTTGCAATAGAAGAAATGAACATTAGCAGTTTAAAACAAGGACAAGATGCATTTAAAAAAAAAAAAAAAAAACCCAACACAGACCTAATCCAATAAACAAATACACTGATTCAATATGCATCATTCAAGCAAGTTTAAAAAAAAAAAAAAGGCCAGTTGATGTTAACAATGCATAGCCATTGAAGGACAAAGCAGTCAAATGGCAAACAAATTGACTGCATTGTTGACACGAGAAACTTGTTTACTTCATGCTCCAACCAAATGCAAAAGAACCCAAAAGGAAGCCATCAGATTTGCAAAGGTTTACTGAGGTACATTAAAATACACATAAAGGGGAAGAAGAAAAGGAGAAAAAAAAAACCCTGAAGTTATACATTTATGCTAACACCATTTCAGCAGAGTACACAAACCTTAAAGTTTCTGGCATGGTGTACACACCAAAAAAAAAAAAAGTTGTACTATGGTTTAGTGGCTCATTATTACTATGCACACACTTGTATAACCTACCCGACTTATCATCCTGTACTTCAAACTCCGCACCAGCAGACCCAAGCAGCGATGCTCCATGCCTGAGCAAACGGGAAATGTCAAACCTGTAGAAACTTAGTCTGTCCGAAGAGCCGTCCTCAGGAGACATGTCTTCTGCACAGGACTCTAAACAGGACAGAATACATTTTAGGTGAGGGGCAGCTTGTAAAATGCATGAAAACGTTTCCTGATTTTGTCTGAAGAAAATGGAGCTTCAACCTTTCCTAAAACGTGATCCCCGACACATACAAACCCAAAATCAGAAAAAGCTGGGAAAGCATGTTGAAATAAACTGAAAATTTGTAAATAATCATTGACCTGTATCACACTCAAACAATACAACAGCATATTTAATGTTTTACCTCATGAATTTTGTTCCCTCCCCCCAAAATAAAAATTTCAGGCGTTTGCTGAAAGAATGAGACAAAACAGGTCTTAACGTGTGCAACAGTACGAGGTAGTCAGTCATTTTTTCATTTCAAAATTTGCCACATTCTCAACTGGGGACAGAGGAGGCAGGCACCCTCTCCTTTCGTAGTCATGTGGTTTTGCATCGTCTTGTTAAAACATGCATGGGCATCCCTGGAAAATGTTGTCTTGAAGGCAGCACATGCTGCTCCACAATCTCTGTGCACTTTTCTGCATTAATGCTGCCATCACAGAAGTGCAAGTTAGATTTGCCAAAGGCACTGACAACCCCATACAAACGACAGACCCTGGTTTTTGAATGTGTTGCTGGTGGTCTGGACCACTCTTCACCTTTGGTCCAGACCCACGTCCAAAAAAATTACTTGGAATACTGCATCATCTGACCACAATATGCATTTCCACCAGGTGATGGTCCACCCCAGGTGCCTCAGAGCCCAGAGAAGTTGACACTCCTGGACAGTTTACATAAGGCTTCTTTTTTGCACAGTAAAGTTTTAACTACCATTTGTGGCTGCAACTTTGTACTGTAGCACATGACAAAGGTTTGCCAAAATAATCCTGAGCCCACGTGGTCATAGCAGAGCTCCCTGTGCACGAAGCACATGGTGCAGAACTCCATATTTAAGAGAATATGGTAATGCACTGACCAGATTTTTGATGGCTTTTGCAACCATATGATGATCATAAGTATGAACGTGTACCACCACAGGGAACCTGACTGTAAATGCAAAGTAATGCATTTCAAAACACTCGACACCCAGACAATAAAATTTGTCTCTTTATTTACATAAGATAGATGGGTTTTATCCAGTGCTTATTTGCTTTTTAAAAAAAATAAAGTGGGATTATTTACCAATACATTTTACAGAAGTAACTATAATAAAAAAATCACCCCCCACCAAATGGTGGGCAACATCTTTGCAAGGTTTTTTTTTTTAAAAACATGAATGATTTTACTCTGCACGCTCATGTAAACCTAATTACTGTATCGTTCAATAGCAATAAGCATCTTTCCTGAGTTTTAGATAATCTGAAGCTACTGCAGATAATTAGTTCTTACATCTGATAATATTCGATTGTAACTATATAGTAATGATGTAAAGTGAAAGCACTGGCAGTGTCACACCATAAATGCCACGTTGTGGTTTCTGGCACATGCCATGCGGTGTCTAAGATAGGAATAAACATGCATTTGTAACTGATGCACCTCATTACTGGTACCACTATCAAGACAGTGCAGCAATTTATTTATGCGAAACACACTACACAATTCAATAACATATGCTATAATAATAATAATAATAATAATAATAATATCCAGGTCGAGTTTGTGCGCTTGCAAATATTTTGCTCATATACTCATCAGGAGCTTTGCTTTTAGGCAGTGCCTTTATGTATTTATCCATCAGCTATAGATAAATGATGGTTCTTGATGGACTGCCAACAGCTTATGCCCCTGCCCTTTACACACCGGAATTCCTCCAGATTCCTTGAATTCTTTAATGATCTTATGCACCGTAGAGGGTGAAATATTCAAATCCCTTCATATCTTTCTTTGAGGAACATTGTTTTTAAACATTTCAATAATTCTCTCATGCATTTGTTGACAAACTGGAGATCCTCAGGCCATCTTTACACATCAAAAGACTAGGCCTTTACTGGATACTGATTTTGTACCAAATCATGATCACAAATCACCCATTTCAAATCATTTAATTGTTTTACCTCATCACTAACCCTAAAGTGCCCCAGTCCCAACTTTCTTCAGAATGTGTTGCAGGCCTGAAATTACCCAAATGGGAAATAGGAATAAAAGGCAACTAAACATTAACCATTTATTGAAATTATTACTACAAGAATGATTATAGCTACTATATGACTACAGCTACAACTGAAGTGTGTTGATTGTTAGGGTTTGTAATTATTGTACTGACCCCTATTAGATAAAATTTAAATCTTACAATATTGTTTAAAAGTCTAGAGCAAGATTTTATTTTACAAATTACACTTCAGATATTGTTTTAACAATAATAAGCATCACTGTATAAATGATAGAGTGCAGATGGCTGTGTAACATGTCCTTGGGGTTGATGAGACATTTGGGGGGGGAAATACCAGCTAGCCCACAGTTTAGGGCAGAGCCCTTAGAGAGTAAACGCTTTGGCTTTCGCAACATTCTGTTCCCAAAAGCTGATGTTGGGAAAAAGTCTTGACACAAAGAAGGTTTTTGCTTCTGTAGGTTTTTTTTTTTTAAACTGTTCTGTGTCAGGACTTTTTGGGAAAAAGATGGTATATTCCAGCATGTATTCCAATGCTAACGCTGGGCCACAAATCTGCACCATCACTCCAGTCGTTCCGAGGAATTTTGTATGGATCATAACCACTAATAAACTAATTTGTGTACATCTATCCTTAGCTTCTTTCTGACTAAGATTTTCCAAGTAATCCAGTAGTAGAACTTTTTTTTTTTAGCTGTAGTTTTCTTCGGACAACAGCAACTGATGCCAGATATCTCCGCTTGGCTTCAGTATGTGAACAGCCAATGAGCAGGTTCTGTTACGTGTTTACGATTTTTTTTAATGTCATGATTTACACCCTTTGTTGGCTGTCCACCAATCACAGATTCCTATGCCACAATGGCGGTATGTTAAATATTTAGAAAATAAAAATATTACGAAATATATGAAAGCATCAAAAACAAAAAAACCACACAGGTTAGAGGTAAGGAACATTCAGTGATATTGTTTATTATTATTAACTCCAATCATGATATAAAAAAGTTTTAAAGTTTGACACCTGCCCGCTTCAATCGCACTGCTGGCATATGTCCTTGACCCTCGTCACCCTTAGCCAATTGGTATAATTACATCATTATGTGGACCCCTCTCTGAGCTGAGCTTTTCCAGTACACTCAAACACATGCCCATTTCGACAAATTATCACCAAAAACAAGAAAATTTTAATGGCTCTCAAAATATTTTTTGTACTTTTATACAGACATGTTGATGAATAAAATTATGCATTTCCCGTGAAACAACATGAGCTACTTTAGACTGGTTCCCTGCTCTCTTAGCACCCGTGTTGCCAGCACTAACTTTTGTCATCTGATCGGACGATTACCATTAAAGTTTTACTCGCCCTTGCATAGACTTGAGTCGTCTGGGACGCTCGGACGTGAGGTTTTTCAAGCATTGCCATACCTTCCCAATTTTTTCTGATTTGGAGTGGCACATTCACGTCGGATTAAAGACGATGACGCATTGCTGATAAACAACTGTACATGGAGTTCTGGTTAAGTAATCTCACTTCACTCTCACTGTTTCACACTCGAGTTTCACTCTCAGAGTGAAACTTTCCCCATAAATATTTCAGCTGATTTTGTGCCCAAATTTAACATGAATAATTTTTCCCCAAAGATATCCTTTTCCAATCACATCAGTGATGCGCATTCCATCCCGTGCCACTTTAGATACATTTTTTTTAAAAAATTCATTACACAGGTCTCGATAATGGTTCTTAAAGTACGGGAAATGTAAACCTCTCCTAAATGTCAGTGTTTAACATCCATCTTTGTATTTGGCTTTACATATTTTTGCAAAGAATTCTGCTGAGCAGAAGAAATTTCTCTGGCATGCTAACTAGCATGCATACCAACTGTAGAGCTGCAAGTATTTACATAAAAATCAGCTATGATCAAACAATGACGCTCTGGTTTATATAATATAGTCAATTTGTGTCACTCTGAAGTAGCTAGCCCACAGAGAAATACATGAGGCTGTATTTATTACCTTCCTTTGGTTTGGGAGCTGGGTTCCATTCGGGAATATTTTTCACTATGGCCTCCACTGCCTGACCAGCTGCAATTCGTGTGTCCCAGTTGGGACTCCTCAAATATATTAAAACCTTAAAGAGAGAGGAAGACAAAATTAAAACCATATTCATAAGCCCCTGAATTAAATCAGGGGTTTAATTCAGGCCCCATTGCATTGTACCTAGACATGCAATACGTCAAGTCCACTTCTGTGCATTTTATAGAAAACACAAACTGCTAAGCCTTTTACATACCAGGAGCGATTTTCTTGTGCGATTAAGTCACACATCAATATTTCTTTAACTGTTTAATGAGTACTCTCACACAATACAAATATTACACTGTGAAAAAGTGACTTTTTAGACAGAGGTTGATTTTTCTGAGCTTTTGCATTGGGAATAAAGGAATCAACCAATCATGTTGTGCGGAACAGACATCCCGTAGTGACGTTAGGAGACATTTGACAAAACCGGCTCAAATGGACCAGTGAGCCTCTGCTATGTGCGGACGTTACTCACGTCCAGGAGCCGAGCTGCTATATTTCTACAACAGTTTATTCCCATCTTTAATGCATGATCCTTCAATGTGACAGCAGTACTTATTTTCATTTCACATTCAGATTTTGCAACGTTTCCACCCCTCTCTCTCCCTCACACAAATAACCCCTGCTCACATTCAGACTGCCTTGTGCGCTCGCAGATGATCTGCTCACAGATTTGTGCTCCCTTTCTCTCTCGATTTCTTGTTGGACCCAGACAGGAATAAACCCCATATTTAAGCCATGAGCACTGCTTTCTTTCTTGTTGTCCAACATCCTTTTGCAGCTTCAACTCCAACAAGGATTATAAAACTTTCCTCTCGTTATCCATACCCAAGACTCTCCCTTTCTTGAGAGCATCTCTATAACCATTATTGTCCGTCACTGCTAGATGACTCCCTCATTCACTCAGGACGCTACTGATAATTGCGGCACAAAACCAGTGTGAAACCAGCATGAAACAGTACACGACATTAAAAATTTTGCATCAGACTGTGTGCATATTTTCCATGCAAAAATTCCACATCGTAATTTCAAGTCTTATCCAGTGTGTAAAGGCCCCAACTATAACGAATTCAAATAATGCTGTAACCTTTAGATTACTGATAAACTGTTTACATTTCCCTTCTGTTCCACGTTCATGAATTACATAACTAAAACAGAGTTAAGTTAAAAAAAAAAAAAAAAAATCCCCTCAAGAGCTGCATTACAGAATGTGCAGGATGTTAAAAAAGGAAGTGAAACTTCACCTTCGATAATAGATTATTTAGCTCATGCGGATGGAGCTTAACCACATCTCCCAGCTGTTGAGCAGCAGCTTTCCTCGTCACAGGAGTTGTACCGGTGTCCAACAAGATGAACAGACGCTCAAGCCTGAAATGCAGGGAAGAAAAAAAAAAAGGGGGGGGGGGGGGTTTACCCCCGGCCC
>JAOANJ010000026.1:45772416-45783156 GCA_026413345.1 Ariopsis seemanni | reverse complement strand
GGTCAGCGAGCACCTCGGTGTGATCAGCTGTTCGTTTAGCAACAGAATGATGTAACGGTCAGTGCACGTTCAGAGGTAAACCTGTAGATAGCAGTACCGGTAATGCAACGCTGGAGGCCAGCTGCCATAAAACCCCAAAGAAGAAGGAAAAGAAGCAGCAGGTAAACCTGCGCATGCGCACACAGACTTCCTCTGTCTGCTTGACTGCATGAAGTGAGTGATTTTTCATGCACATTATTTGCTCGGGAATCCCCTCAAATTAAATCACTTTCCAGCCACAGAATGGCCTGGTTTTTTTTTGAGATATTACAGAAATAAACGTTTCACAATGACCAAATTTCAGAGGAACTAAATTTCACCAATTTTATGAAATCGAAAGGCCGTCTAGCTTTAAGAATCTTTGGCAGACGATCACTCCTACTAAAGATTTTTTTGTACCAATAGACACAATCAGGATGTCTGTGCGACCGCTTGTGAGCAGTGTCTGATCTGAACCATTTTAGCTTGCTCACGTGGTACCTGGACAAGAAGGTAAATCAGATTGCATGAGATGGGAGCTAAATATTTTAATATATGTTTAAGGAACCTTATAGCCTAATATTATCAGGCTTGCTAACAGCATAGGCTATCGCTTTACACAATGCTAGCTAGCGTTTTGTTAACTTGCTTGGTTTTAACGTAACAGCCTCGCAGTATATAATAACCTAACGGCAGCTTTAGCTAGCTAGTTAGTTAAGTTCAGTACCATAGCTCAGTTAATTAACTATTGCTGATAAGGAGGAACAAAGCTAACTACTTGGGGTAGTGCTGTGTTCAGGTAGCTGACTAGCTTAGCTAATTACGAAGTAAGGATGCCAGTTTTGTTCCATACACTTGTACAATTCTGGGTTTTTTGTTTTTTAAAGGTTGAACTGTACTGTTTCTCATGCTCTTTTCACCCTGCTACACTCTTGTAAGAAAGGGTACTTCTTTCCATATTTGTGTTGAGCTACTTGGCAAATCTAGTTTGAAGTTACTTTCAGCTGCTCACAGGAGCTGGAGTCCAGTATCTTCCTCTGCCAAGAGTACATTTTTGGCAATGTATGGGATTTGTTTCCAGCTGTAGTAATGGAGCGATTGCACTGCTTGACAGTCAGTATCTCTAGCAGATGGTTTCATGCAAATGCAGTCTGTTTGTCTCGATTCTCGAGCACATTTTACTGGCATAGCTTGAAGTCTCACTGAAGCTCAACTAATATTTTGCTGGATTTTTTTTTTCTTTTTCATGGTTTAGATACCCATGAACAAATCCCAATCTCATGCTAAACTAATAAATTGATGTCGTTAATGAAGCACTGCATCCATAATCCATTAGATCTCTTCTATCCACAACTCCTTTTCCAGTTACATCGGATGCAGGGAGCGATAGATCCAGCCTGCGCTTGTGTGGTTTATGCTGCTTTGAGAGTTTGTGTCAGCAATATAGAGACAATGTTATAGTATCTCAGTAAACGATCGGATAGATCCCATCAAACATTTAATACCTCCCAATCCATACAGCAAAAAATAGATGTTTTTTAGATGAGAGAGAATTCATTCATTTATAATGAATGTGCCTGTGCCTAAGAGGGGAAAGACCCTGGATAGGTAGAAGGAGCAATGCTCTGGGTCTATTTTAATTATAGACAGAGATGAATACCATCATCGGCTGTGTAATTGCCTATCAATGTGCAAAAAAAAAGTCTCATTACATACATGTGTGGAGTTCAGCATTACAAATTGGGGTATTTTCATTGGGGGACAAACCTCCATGTTCCAAAGGAAGCCACAACAGCCTAAACAAAATATCTGGTTGCAATGAACCATGTTCTGTTCAGGTTTTGCATGTTTTCCATATTGGTATTGAAGCACAAATTCTGTCTGTGTTTAAAAGTTTTGTAATACTGGACTAATGGTGTCGCCAAAAGGCAGATCATTAACACTCTGTTATGCTTGGATTAGTGCACTATAGGGGCCTTTCACATGATGTCATCATAACAGCGGATTTGTTTATCCAGCCGTGTTGCTGGGCAAGCTTTGTGTTGGACAATGACCGGCACAAGTGTACATGAGTGATTTTTGTAAGTCCAGTTCAGTAAACATCTACAGATAAACTTGAAGTTACATCTAAAAGAAGAATGCCAGAGACCTGTAGTGCTTTTGGATGTAATAAGATATGGCGATTAAGCCTGGTTTAACTTTTCACCGCTTCCCAGCGAACCCAGAAAGATGAGAAAAATGGCAAGCTGCAGTTAAACTGGATGCCAACCAAGCGTGTGTGTGTGGAGAACATTTTATATCAGGTTAGTATGAAAGCTCTGTACAGTGTTAAAATGGAGATCTGGATGTGGGATTTGGACGCAATATATTTTATTAGACCTAATGCTTGGCTCAACTAGCAGCATGTTTTATATACTGATAATGTAAACTAGGCTAAACACCATAAAATATGCTAGATCTACTGTAGGCCTTGGCTTGTTTATTAATATTAGAAGTCCATGTTTGAGCTTACCTTTGTCATAAGGTATTTTTCTTTATCGGGAATTTTCCATAATATTCTGGCATGCACAAAACCTGCCTCGAAATATTGGTAGGCATCTGTACTTTTTGTACGGCTTTAGCATCTCTCCAGTGTATTTAGAAGTCCCAAAAACTAAATAGTTCAGGATGTTGTAGTGTCCCAAATCCGGTAGCTGGTTCGCTGAACACTTCAAGTGGAATAAATAAATTTGTGGGTAAATTAAGAAGCCATTATTTTTGTCACATGTACACTCAAGCACAGCAATATTCCTCTTCTGCATTTAACCCATCTGAAGCAGTGAAAGCGTGCATGCACACACACGCACACAGAGTGCGTGCGTGCAATGGATCTGTGATGCCTGCATGTTTCAGCTTTTGGATGCGACACGATCAGCTGGTATAATATACTTTTTTTTTTTTTTTTTTATCATTTCAGAGAAATTGTACTGACTGCAGTCATCTCAATTTTCATTCTTAACTGTCACAGCTGTTTCTTTGTTTGCTCGGCAATATGGCGGACGCTGCATGATAAACAAAAATCTGTGACGTCCGTGAAAGGCCCCTATACACAAGGCTTCAAAATTCTTTCACCGTTATTCCCTTCTACATGTAAAGAGTTCTTTATAAGTCGCTGTCAATCATACAGATCCAACTGAAGGTGGTCCATGTAGCCCGTTTTACAATATTGCGTTAGTGCCTGATCCCTTTGATCTGATTGCTGTGCTCGGCACACAATCTAATCAAAAAGATTTGTGTGCTCATTTTAATGCAGCTACCACATCCAAATTCTCTTTTGAGATTTCTTTCTAAAGGATGATGCGTCTGCTGCATACATCAGGACTGTGTGTAACCTACAGAGAGATCTAATTCTATTGCCAGCTTGTCCAAGTGAAAGGACGGTAAAAGCTAAGCAAACACAGATGTTCCTGTTCACAGCCATTTTTTTTTTTTTTAGACTGATCCCACAGGAAACTTGTAAAATTAATATGCTAGACACATTTCATTGCCAGGTGTGGAAAAGGCCTGATGTTTCTCAATTAAAAACACTTCCTGGTTAATTGTATCCATTCTTTTAAGAGCCACATGGTGTGAGTTAACCCCTTCGGACATAGTGTACAATTGTACACATGAAGTTCCGTAGCATTTTTCCTTGTGTCCGAAGGGGTTAAGAAGGAGGGTTGTTCTGTACTTCTGTGTCCGTTCACAAAGAATTACATCCATTAATGAGATTTTAGGCGACCTGACCAGGGTGTACCCTGCCTCTCGCCCAAAGTTAGCTGGGATTGGCTCCAAACACCCCCCAGGCCCTGACAGCAGTGGCAGCTGGTGGTCTTTAAAGTAAGGGAAGCTCAATTTTAGGTCTACATAATAAAACTTCTCAGTTATTTGTCATTAGTCAGTTGTTTAATTTATTTATATGTGAATTCTGCCGTGTTCTACTCTGACTCTGCCAAGTAAATTTAAGCGTGCACAGGAACTTAAGTGTTCATTGCTTTTCTCATGCCTTTTGTATGCCTGGTCAAAGTTGGCCAAATCTCCAAAACCCAGTTTTAACCAAATAATACATCCCTGGGGTAGCCTCATTAAGAGACGAGGCCAACAGTACATTCTCTTGGTCAAAGCACTCCTAGTTAACCAGTTTACTTTGTTGCCATACCAAGACAGCTGAAATGAGCGATTTGTGTCTCCCTGACTTTTGAATTAAATCGATCTTGGGCATTGATCTGCCCTGTTTAATTATGAGCATCTTTTCGTAAGGAAGGGCATCAGATGTCCTCTCCAAAATCAGACTGACAACATTAGCAACGCTTGCCATTTCGCACAGCTAACAGCTAGCTAGCTAGCTGGCTAGATTTCCCCTCTATTGCCTGGCTTAAAATAAACAGCCTTTACTGAACCAAAATGAAAGCAAGTAACAAACTCCGATATTTACAATTTTATTTACAGCATATACAAATGGAAATAGGAACTGTGTATTGGTAGGAAAAGAACGAGAATGAGCAACAGCTAGCTGCATGACTTCACTTGCCAACACACTGCATGGACCGAGCTTGAATCCCTCCGATGCGACATATAATTTTAAAATGCTGTCAGTCATGACATTCAAGAGAGATTTGAGAGTTTCTCCAATCAACATACAGAAGCCCAGCGTCCAGTTCCACCTTACTGTCAGCGACTGTCCATAGTGAAGCCTGGAAGTTACGTTTTAAAAACGTATTGTCCAATAAATGTCTAGCTGCACTAAGATCAAAGCATATCCCATAGTGGCATTAAACTACAGAGAGGTTTTCAGTGGGTCGTGCTTCTATGGGGAAAAATCACGTTATCAGATTATGACGACCAGCGAGAAGTAACTGCTGAACGAGCTAGCCGTAAAGCTGAGCACTTTCTAGCACAAAATATCGATTTGGAATAAGAGAGTTAAGTAGTGTAAATTACATATTTAACAGACAAACTTTTTTGTGACCTTTTACAGGAAGCTGGGCTTCCCTTGTACATGTAGTCTTGGAGCTGTCGCCTCTGCCTGACAGATAAGTGGTATAGATGATGGATGGATGGAATGTGAGATTTACAGATCGATCCATCCATTATCTGTAACCGCTTATCCTGTGCAGGGCAAGCTGGAGCCTATCCCAGCTGACTATGGGTGAGAGGCGGGGTACACCCTGGACAAGTTGCCAGGTCATCACAGGGCCACTGGGCTTGAACCCAGAACCTTCTTGCTGTGAGGTGACAGTGCTAACCACTACACCACCGTGCCGCCTCCTATACCTAACCTTAAATCCTAATTTAACTAGGTAAATCTAGAATCATTGAGGTGAATCCAGAGTCACCTGATTTCAAAAAAATCACCTGTAACATGTACATCATATCAAATACATAAATATCAGACTTGCAACCTCTATCTTGTTATTTTTAGCCTTATAGGACTGGAGTGTTGAGCTGGGCTGCATGTCAAGCAGATGAGATGTGATTTTGGTATTTAACACTGGATATCATGACCCATGAACAGTTTCCTGGTACCCATCCAAGTTCTGAACATTGCACAAATAGGTATGTTGATATCTCAACACAATAATATCATGCTTAAGGGCTGATGAGTCAGAAGTTAAAATCAATGCTACAGTCTCTGTGGAAGCAACAAATTATGCTCATATTGTTTGAGGTTTTTATTATTGTCTTTGGGATAAAAGGCAGTGGCTGAGGAACATAAACATGCTCTTAGGGATGTAGTCCAGGGCTTTAGTTTCAAGGCCACTTTGTCAAAGTTCACAGCTTGAAACGAGCCTCCATTCACAAACCTTTTAAACTTACTGGTGTGGAATTTAAACTGCAAGGTTTTATCACAATCATGTTGTTTTAATCATTTACATGTATGTAGTTGAGTAGGTAGCTATTCATCAGTTAAACTTTAACCTAAACACAGACAGGTTTCGGCTAGGTCTCCTGCACGGTGCACAGTGTGTCAAGACAGCGTATATACCTGAGAGCACCCTGCAGCCTGCGCAGGCAGTCAGAGGCCACTGGCTCCCTCCGCCGGGTGTCCAGAAAGCGCTGTGCATGTTTCAGCAGTGAATTACTGGGGGGGAACAGACCACAGCACAGCCACAGCAGCTGCCAACCCTGATCGATGCTGTGCCTGAGAGTCAAAAAACAGCATATACTCAAATTAACGTATATTAATTAACTGCATTTGCTATGATACTAACTACAAAGTGGCGCACTTTTACTTTTCATCACTATTCAAGGCCATGAACCATCTGCTTTTACAAGAAGAGGCACTTTGACTGACATTTCAAATTGCCAAATGCGTTTACTCACCAATGCTTCAAAAAAAAAATCACAAAGAGCTGTAGTTGGATTTGAACCAGGTTAAAGTTTGAAGACAGTTTGTACCAAACAAGATTCCTGATACAACCAAGTTGACCAGGCCGGCAGTGACAGAGCTATTGCATAATCTTGTGCAACTATCCTTTCATAACAGCAAGTGTGAAATTTAAACAGAACATATTCCAAGGTTTTCATGCAGTTGTATACTAAATTTACAGAACACTACAAGACCCAGATATTACATTTGTTCTCCATGAACATGTGGTTTTTCCTTACCGGTTGTTATTGCTTGTCATCTGCTTCATGATTTGGCAGTATATCTCATCTCTGAGTTCTTCGTTCTTAGTGGCTGGTTCAAAGATTTGGTCTGTGAGCTCCAGTGGACTCTGAAACTGCCTGGTGGGATAGTCACCCATGTACTTTAGGATTGGTACACACGGGATTCGTAAAGGAACTTATAAACACTGCATGGATATATGATTACTCCTACCAAAGTATACTTATTACTAATGAAGTCTGGCTTAGCTCTAGACATGTATATATCAATAACTATTTTAATAATACAAGCCTATTGCCAAATCCCGTACACACAATACTGATTATTGATTATTATTTAATAAAAGTAAATTTAACAGATTTAACTCATCACTACTATTTAAAGAGAATTTTATATCTGTTGTTTAGGAATATGGAGATGGTGCATGAGTCACTCAGCTATTTAAAGAAAGAAAATTCATCCATCCATCCATAACCACTTATCCTGTAAAGGTTCACGGGCAAGCTGGACCCTATCCCAGCTGACTATGGGTGAGAGGCGGGGCACACCCTGGACAAGTTGCTAGGTCATCGCAGGGCTGACACAGAGACAAACAACCATTCACACTCACATTCAGATCTATGGTCAATTTAGAGCCACTATTTAACCTAACCTCCATGTCTTTGGACTGTGGGGGGAAACCGGAGCACACCCACGCAGACATGGGGAGAACATGCAAACTCCACACAGAAAGGCCCCCGTCGGCCACTGGGTTCAAACCCAGAACCTTCTTGCTATGAGGCGACAGTGCTAACCACTATACCACCGTGCCACCAAGAAAATTCATGCTTCACCTTATTCTTTTCAGTAATCATGTATCAAACTGCATGATTAATGAGATTTGTTTATTCAATGAGAATTACACTGTAGAACCCACATAGTGGTGGCAACGTCTATGAAATAGCTCCTAGACTTATATGACATGTATAATTTTTATTTTTATTTTTTTAATCTCAGATCCAGAATGTGCATGTCTGTGATAAGTAAAGGATATCAGTGAAGGCCTGGCAGGCCTGATGGCTGAGCTCTGGGTTCCCAAGCAGTCTCTTAAGCAGGGGCTGTCTGATGGGCTCCCTGGAGTTTGCCCATAGCCTTTCAGGTGCCGCGTTTTTAGAAATCACCTGCCTGTTCACATCTTTAGTGGGAGGTCTGAGGGGGAAACAAAACAATATATGCACATGATTATTGTCTCAAAATAGCTGGTTAATTTGATGAAGTGGCTGCCAAAATATCAGAATGTTAAAAATGTCATACTACAAGAAGGAAAATCTTGTTTCTTGCATATTGATATTTCTAATTCAAGTTAAACTTTTTTTTTAATTCAACAAAAATAGTGAGTAGTTTCCGGAGATACCTGAAGTACTCAATGGAGAACTCTTTAAGTGTCGCAGGAGGTACTCTGTCTGTAATGGTTCCTTTGACTGTGTCATTAATCATATTCTTTCTCTGATCTGCGGGCATGCTAAGCAAACTCTGGACAAACAAATCAGCCACAATCACCGAACAGTGTTCATTAAATAGTTTACATGCCAAGAAGTCATGGTCTGTTGATCCTACTGAAGTCAGTGGACGAGTTTCACAGATTTATAATGGTTATTAAAAACACTTACTAATACACGGGTCATCATGCAGGATGTTAAAAACCCCAAAAGGAAATCATTTGTTTGGTGGCTTTGCAGTAGGGTTTGTGAATTATTCAGAAAATCCTTACCAAGATTTCATTGGTTGGTTTGGTAAAAGTAGGTATAATCCAGATGGCGTCTGTGGGTACTGCCCCCTTTTTTCCGGTTCGCTCATTCTGTCCCTTCACCCAGCCATGGTTGGAAGAAAATTCATTGTCTTTAATAAGGAGGATAAGCTCTGCTTTTTTGAAACTAAGAAAAGTGGGATCATCTGAAAGAGAAAATGTAAAAAGAAATCCTCTGGAATTATTGCTGCAAAAAACAAAACAAAACAATTGCTTCTGTACAAATAGCAAAATAACTTTAAAAATAAAATAATTATTTGACTCAAGAAATTAAGTGCTGCAAAATCCCTTATTAATGTTTACAGGTTGTCTTAGGTTAAATATGATATCAGACCCAAGAGTGTAACCGTGTAGAACCAAGGCACTTCTAGTCACACAGCTAGCTCATATCCTCATATAATTTCAATGCACCACTACAATATAAAGGTGTATCTTAAGAGCTTCTGGGATCTCAGAGATGGCTGACCTTGCCTGTTGACCTCCTGCAGAGCTACAGCATACTGAGAGCGCTCTGTGAGGCCAGCCTGGAACAGAACTATCAGATTAGCAATGTCTCCAGCATTGACTGTGCTTAGTGTAAACTCTCCTTTCAGAGTAATCAGACACACAGTCTTGCTTCTAGGATGAGGAAGAGAAGGAGCCATTAGGATCAAATCACGTGCTCAAATAAGCTGATAAGAGTGGAGTTTTGTAATTGTAGATTTGTTGAAGACATAGTCTTAAATTAGTTGGAGCGCGATCTACCTCTTGGCGTTTATGGCAGTCACCATTGGGTAGGAGAGCTCTAGAAACTTCCTCTCACGTTCATCCAGGAAGGTTATTCCAGTCGAGTTAATAGCCATGATAAATTTGTTCTTGGGTAGGGAAGTTCCTGGTAATGTTTAATATCAAAAGTAATGTAAATATTGCTTTGATGCACAATTTTCTTTACAATAACACATTAATTCCAATACTATTTTTACCTGAAATCCTGGCAACCTCAAAGAACCTTGAGAAGAACATCGGCCACTTCTGCCGTGCATAGTCCACCATTTCTGCTTTTACATGATCAGCTTTGGTCTTTGAATTTATATATGGGCCCTGATAGACAAAAGTAAAACCTAAGCAGTTACTATGCAACTTCCTGTTTTTCAGCCAAAGCTTCACTTTAGGACTTGCTCAACTGCTTGTTACTGAAGACACTCAGAAAATTATGAGCACATAAATATCTGAAATACCTCAACATGTGCTGTGTGGACCATCTGAATCCATTTGGCCTCTGACTTGTCTTCCAGTAGTTTGGAGGTAACACAATCCTGAACAACACTCTTAGCATCCTCCATACTGTCATCGGAGTGAAACTGCACAAAGAAATGTTTCGCCGCCAACTGGACAACTACATCCTCCTGTGACAGACGGTAAATCACACTAATTAGACCCGATATTGCATATTCTACAGTTTGTTTAATTTTATATAGCTGAGCTGTTTTGCTAAGTTTATTTGACTTTCCAAAAAGACTGTAAAGAAAATGCATCCCATTTTATGTTCTTATTGAACGTATTCCAAATCATGCAATTTTGAAATTATTAAGCTTTTGTTTTTCTCCATTAAGTATTACGCATGTTAGTCAATGCATGCTCGCGTACCTTCTCACACTGGTACTCGCCATATTTCAGTCCTCTAATGACCTGTCTGTAGATGAGGTCTGTGCTGGTACTATCCTCGCTGCAGTCATGCCAGGGGGTGAAAATCTCTTTGCGGAAGTAGAGACGCCAGGGAGCGTGCTGCTCCTGCCCACCCTTCCGTCTCACCTCCTGCTCACACTGCGATATGGCATCCATCACATGCTCATGTCGACTGCCGAGAGACCATACCTTATGGGCACACAAGATTATACTTTACTTGAGCAGCCTGGTCAGGATAACATTAGTTTTAATACTTAATACTAAAGATCAGAGATGTAGCATACCTTGTCAAAAACAGCTACATAAAGAGAGAAGCCAAATGTGTCTTGTAGTTTAATTTTCTGTGACAGCGTTTGACAGACTTCTTTAGAAGTAGATGCCGAATCCACAGGCAGGCTGAGAGTTCGCCCATCCATAAGAGTCACAGAGATGGCCATGGGTTTCTTAGTCTTGGTTGCCTAATTGAACACAGTGATTAAACACAAGAGTCGAAAAGAAGTAGAGAAAATATGCATTATGCCTTTCAGAGTAGATTTTCTACAGGGTCTTAGAATACCATTTAAAGGTCTCATCTCATCTCATTATCTCTAGCCGCTTTATCCTGTTCTACAGGGTCGCAGGCGAGCTGGAGCCTATCCCAGCT